>OW964836.1:16906283-17009174 GCA_943142095.1 Ophonus ardosiacus
ACGTTTTTCGTCTAGAAAACGCATTTTGAAGCAATTCCGAGGCAAAATTGTGAAAAATAGATATTTCATCAGAAATCATCGTTTTGCGGTGTAAAAAGCATTTTTGAGTAAAATCTTTGGACACGTGTTTTTTCTTATGTGATAATGGAATATGCTGTCTTATGGCAGAAAATGACAGATTATACTATATTTTAGTGTATACAAGCTTTTGAAGGGATTCCGTGGTGCCCTTTTCAACCCAGTGAGACCTTAAACAAATTGCTGTAACACAATCTAAATACACGTTTTTCGTGTAGAAAACGCATTTTGAAGCAATTCGGGAACAAAATGTGAAAAATAGTTTTTTCATCAGAAATCATCGTTTTGCGGTGTAAAAAGCATTTTTGAGTAAAATCTTTGGACACGTGTTTTTTCTTATGTGATAATGGAATATGCTGACTTATGGCAGAATATTACAGATTATACTATATTTTAGTGTATACAAGCTTTTGAAGGGATTCCGTGGTGCCCTTTTCAACCCAGTGAGACCTTAAACAAATTGCTGTAAAACACTCTAAATACACGTTTTTCGTCTAGAAAACGCATTTTGAAGCAATTCGGAGACAAAATGTGAAAAATAGTTTTTTCATCAGAAATCATCTTTTTGCGGTGTAAAAAGCATTTTTGAGTAAAATCTTTGGACACGTGTTTTTTCTTATGTGTTAATAGAATATGCTGTCTTATGGCAGAATATGACAGATTATAATATATTTTAGTGTATACAAGCTTTTGAAGGGATTCCATGTTGCCCTTTTCAACCCAGTGAGACCTTAAACAAACTGCTGTAAAACACTCTAAATACACGTTTTTCGTCTAGAAAACGCATTTTGAAGCAATTCGGAGACAAAATGTGAAAAATAGTTTTTTCATCAGAAATCATCGTTTTGCGGTGTAAAAAACATTTTTGAGTAAAATCTTTGGACCCGTATTTTTTCTAATGTGTTAATGGAATATGCTGACTTGTGGCAAAATATGACAGATTATACTATATTTTAGTGTATACAAGCTTTTGAAGGGATTCCGTGGTGCCCTTTTTCAACCCAGTGAGCCCTTAAACAAATTGCTGTAAAACACTCTAAATACACGTTTTTCATCTAGAAAACGCATTTTGAAGCAATTCGGAGACAAAATGTGAAAAATAGTTTTTTCATCAGAAATCATCGTTTTGCGGTGTAAAAAGCATTTTTGAGTAAAATCTTTGGACACGTGTTTTTTCTTATTTGTTAATGGAATATGCTGCAGAATATGACAGATTATACTATATTTTAGTGTATACAAGCTTTTGAAGGGATTCCATGGTGCCCTTTTCAACCCAGTGAGACCTTAAACAAACTGCTGTAAAACACTCTAAATACACGTTTTTCGTCTAGAAAACGCATTTTGAAGCAATTCCGAGGCAAAATGTGAAAAATAGATATTTCATCAGAAATCATCGTTTTGCGGTGTAAAAAGCATTTTTGAGTAAAATATTTGGACACGTGTTTTTTCTTATGTGATAATGGAATATGCTGACTTATGGCAGAATATGACAGATTATACTATATTTTAGTGTATACAAGCTTTTGAAGGGATTCCGTGGTGCCCTTTTCAACCCAGTGACACCTTAAACAAATTGCTGCAAAACACTCTAAATACACGTTTTTCTTGTAGAAAACGCATTTTGAAGCAATTCGGGAACAAAATGTGAAAAATAGTTTTTTCATCAGAAATCATCGTTTTGCGGTGTAAAAAGCATTTTTGAGTAAAATCTTTGGACACGTGTTTTTTCTTATGTGATAATGGAATATGCTGACTTATGGCAGAATATGACAGATTATACTATATTTTAGTGTATACAAGCTTTTGAAGGGATTCCGAAGTGCTCTTTTCAACCCAGTGAGACCTTAAACAAATTGCTGTAAAACACTCTAAATTCACGTTTTTCGTCTAGAAAACGCATTTTGAAGCAAATCGGAGACAAAATGTGAAAAACAGTTTTTTCATCAGAAATCATCGTTTTGCGGTGTAAAAAGCATTTTTGAGTAAAATATTTGGACACGTGTTTTTTCTTATGTGTTAATGAAATATGCTGTCTTATGGCAGAATATGACATATTATACTATATTTTAGTGTATACAAGCTTTTGAAGGGATTCCGTGGTGCCCTTTTCAACCCAGTGAGACCTTAAACAAATTGCTGTAAAACTCTCTAAATACACGTTTTTCGTGTAGAAAACGCATTTTGAAGCAATTCGGGAACAAAATGTGAAAAATAGTTTTTTCATGAATTCATCGTTTTGCGGTGTAAAAAGCATTTTTGAGTAAAATCTTTGGACACGTGTTTTTTCTTATGTGTTAATGGAATATGCTGTTTTAAGGCAAAATATGACAGATTATACTATATTTTAGTGTATACAAGCTTTTGAAGGGATTCCGTGGTGCCCTTTTCAGCCTAGTGACACCTTAAACAAATTGCTGTAAAACACTCTAAATACACGTTTTTCGTCTAGAAAACGCATTTTGAAGCAATTCGGAGACAAAATGTGAAAAATAGTTTTTTCATCAGAAATCATCGTTTTGCGGTGTAAAAAGCATTATTGAGTAAAATCTTTGGACACGTGTTTTTTCTTATGTGTTAATGGAATATGCTGACTTATGGCAGAATATGACAGATTATACTATATTTTAGTGTATAAAAGCTTTTGAAGGTATTCCGTGGTGCCCTTTTCAACCCAGTGAGCCCTTAAACAAATTGCTGTAAAACACTCTAAATACACGTTTTTCGTGTAGAAAACGCATTTTGAAGCAATTCGGAGACAAAATGTGACAAATAGTTTTTTCATCAGAAATAATCGTTTTGCGGTGTAAAAAGCATTTTTGGGTAAAATCTTTGGACACGTGTTTTTTCTTATGTGTTAATGGAATATGCTGTCTTATGGCAGAATATGACAGATTATACTATATTTTAGTGTATACAAGCTTTTGAAGGGATTCCGTGGTGCCCTTTTCAACCCAGTGAGCCCTTAAACAAATTGCTGTAAAACACTCTAAATACACGTTTTTCGTCTAGAAAACGCATTTTGAAGCAATTCGGAGACAAAATGTGAAAAATAGTTTTTTCATCAGAAATCATCGTTTTGCGGTGTAAAAAGCATTTTTGAGTAAAATCTTTGGACACGTGTTTTTTCTTATGTGATAATGGAATATGCTGACTTATGGCAGAAAATGACGGATTATACTATATTTTAGTGTATACAAGCTTTTGAAGGGATTCCGTGGTGCCCTTTTTAACCCAGTGAGCCCTTAAACAAATTGCTGTAAAACACTCTAAATACAGGTTTTTCGTGTAGAAAACGCTTTTTGAAGCAATTCGGAGACAAAATGTGAAAAATAGTTTTTTCATCAGAAATCATCTTTTTGCGGTGTAAAAAGCATTTTTGAGTAAAATCTTTGGACACGTGTTCTTTCTTATGTGTTAATGGAATATGCTGTCTTATGGCAGAATATGACAGATTATACTATATTTTAGTGTATACAAGCTTTTGAAGGGATTCCGTGGTGCCCTTTTCAACCCAGTGAGCCCTTAAACAAATTGCTGTAAAACACTATAAATACACGTTTTTCGTCTAGAAAACGCATTTTGAAGAAATTCGGAGACAAAATGTGAAAAATGGTTTTTTCATCAGAAATCATCGTTTTGCGGTGTAAAAAACATTTTTGAGTAAAATCTTTGGAAACGTGTTTTTTCTAATGTGTTAATGGAATATGCTGACTTGTGGCAGAATATGACAGATTATACTATATTTTAGTGTATACAAACTTTTGAAGGGATTCCGTGGTGCCCTTTTCAACCCAGTGAGCCCTTAAACAAATTGCTGTAAAACACTATAAATACACGTTTTTCGTCTAGAAAACGCATTTTGAAGCAATTCGGAGACAAAATGTGAAAAATAGTTTTTTCATCAGAAATCATCGTTTTGCGGTGTAAAAAACATTTTTGAGTAAAATCTGTTGGACACGTGTTTTTTCTTATGTGTTAATGGAATATGCTGTCTTATGGCAGAATATGACAGATTATACTATATTTTAGTGTATACAAGCTTTTGAAGGGATTCCGTGGTGCCCTTTTCAACCCAGTGAGACCTCAAACAAATTGCTGTAAAACACTCTAAATACACGTTTTTCGTCTAGAAAACGCATTTTGAAGAAATTCGGAGACAAAATGTGAAAAATAGTTTTTTCATCAGAAATCATCGTTTTGCGGTGTAAAAAGCATTTTTGAGTAAAATCTTTGGACACGTGCTTCAAAATGCGTTTTCTAGACGAAAAACGTGTATTTAGAGTGTTTTACAGCAATTTGTTTAAGGGCTCACTGGGTTGAAAAGGGCACCACGGAATCCCTTCAAAACCTTGTATACACTAAAATATAGTATAATCTGTCACATTCTGCTTCAAGACAGCATATTTCATTAACACATAAGAAAAAACACGTGTCCAAAGATTTTACTCAAAAATGCTTTTTACACCGCAAAACGATGATTTCTGATGAAAAAACTATTTTTCACATTTTGTCTCCGAATTGCTTCAAAATGCGTTTTCTAGACGAGAAACGTGTATTTAGAGTGTTTTACAGCAATTTGTTTAAGGGCTCACTGGGTTGAAAAGGGCACCACAGAATCCCTTCAAAAGCTTGTATACACTAAAATATAGTATAATCTGTCATATTCTGCCATAAGACAGCATATTCCATTAACACATAAGAAAAAACACGTGTCCAAAGATTTTACCCAAAAATGCTTTTTACACCGCAAAACGATTATTTCTGATGAAAAAACTATTTGTCACATTTTGTCTCCGAATTGCTTCAAAATGCGTTTTCTACACGAAAAACGTGTAATTTAGAGTGTTTTACAGCAATTTGTTTAAGGGCTCACTGGGTTGAAAAGGGCACCACGGAATCCCTTCAAAAGCTTGTATACACTAAAATATAGTATAATCTGTCATATTCTGCCATAAGTCAGCATTTTCCATTAACACATAAGAAAAAAACACGTGTCCAAAGATTTTACTCAAAAATGCTTTTTTACACCGCAAAACGATGATTTCTGATGAAAAAACTATTTTTCACATTTTGTCTCCGAATTGCTTCAAAATGCGTTTTCTACACGAAAAACGTGTATTTAGAGTGTTTTACAGCAATTTGTTTAAGGGCTCACTGGGTTGAAAAGGGCACCACGGAATCCCTTCAAAAGCTTGTATACCCTAAAATATAGTATAATCTGTCATATTCTGCCATAAGACAGCATATTCCATTAACACATAAGAAAAAACACGTGTCCAAAGATTTTACTCAAAAATGCTTTTTTTTTTCCGCAAAACGATGATTTCTGATGAAAAAACTATTTTTCACATTTTGTCTCCGAATTGCTTCAAAATGCGTTTTCTAGACGAAAAACGTGTATTTAGAGTGTTTTACAGCAATTTGTTTAAGGGCTCACTGGGTTGAAAAGGGCACCACGGAATCCCTTCAAAAGCTTATATACACTAAAATATAGTATAATCTGTCATATTCTGCCATAAGACAGCATATTCCATTAACACATAAGAAAAAACACGTGTCCAAAGATTTTACTCAAAAATGCTTTTTACACCGCAAAACGATGATTTCTGATGAAAAAACTATTGTTCACATTTTGTCTCCGAATTGCTTCAAAATGCGTTTTCTACACGAAAAACGTGTATTTAGAGTGTTTTACAGCAATTTGTTTAAGGGCTCACTGGGTTGAAAAGGGCACCACGGAATCCCTTCAAAAGCTTGTATACACTAAACTATAGTATAATCTATCATATTCTGCCATAAGTCAGCATATGTCATTAAAACATAAGAAAAAACACGTGTCCAAAGATTTTATTTAAAAATGCTTTTTACACCGCAAAACGATGATTTCTGATGAAAAAACTATTTTTCACATTTTGTCTCCGAATTGCTTCAAAATGCGTTTTCTTACACGAAAAACGTGTATTTAGAGTGTTTTACAGCAATTTGTTTAAGGTCTCACTGGGTTGAAAAGGGCACCACGGAATCCCTTCAAAAGGTTGTGTACACTAAAATATAGTATAATCTGTCATATTCTGCCATAAGTCAGCATATTCCATTAACACATAAGAAAAAACACGTGTCCAAAGATTTTACTCAAAAATGCTTTTTACACCGCAAAATGATGATTTCTGATGAAAAAACTATTTTTCACATTTTGTTCCCGAATTGCTTCAAAATGCGTTTTCTAGACGAAAAACGTGTATTTAGAGTGTTTTACAGCAATTTGTTTAAGGGCTCACTGGGTTGAAAAGGGCACCACGGAATCCCTTCAAAAGCTTGTATACACTAAAATATAGTATAATCTGTCATATTCTGCCATAAGTCAGCATATTCCATTAACACATAAGAAAAAACACGTGTCCAAAGATTTTACTCAAAAATGCTTTTTACACCGCAAAACGATGATTTCTGATGAAAAAACTATTTTTCACATTTTGTCTCCGAATTGCTTCAAAATGCGTTTTCTAGACGAAAAACGTGTATTTAGAGTGTTTTACAGCAATTTGTTTAAGGGCTCACTGGGTTGAAAAGGGCACCACGGAATCCCTTCAAAAGCTTGTATACACTAAAATATAGTTAAATCTGTCATATTCTGCCATAAGACAGCATATTCCATTATCACATAAGAAAAAACACGTGTCCAAAGATTTTACTCAAAAATGCATTTTACACCGCAAAACGATGATTTCTGATGAAAAAACTATTTTTCACATTTTGTCTCCGAATTGCTTCAAAATGCGTTTTCTACACGAAAAACGTGTATTTAGAGTGTTTTACAGCAATTTGTTTAAGGGTTCACTGGGTTGAAAAGGGCACCACGGAATCCCTTCAAAAGCTTGTATACACTAAAATATAGTATAATCTGTCATATTCTGCCATAAGACAGCATATTCCATTAACACACGAAAAAACACGTGTCCAAAGATTTTACTCACAAATGTTTTTTACACCGCAAAACGATGATTTCTGATGATAAAACTATTTTTCATATTTTGTCTCCGACTTACTTCAAAATGAGTTTTCTACACGAAAAACGAGTATTTAGAGTGTTTTACAGCAATTTGTTTAAGGGCGCACTGGGTTGAAAAGGGCACCACGGAATCCTTTCAAAAGCTTGCATACACTAAAATATAGTATAATCTGTCATATTCTGCAATAAGACAGCATATTCCATTAACACATAAGAAAAAACACGTGTCCAAAGATTTTACTCAAAAATGCTTTTTACACCGCAAAACGATGATTTCTGATGAAAAAACTATTTTTCACATTTTGTCTCCGAATTGCTTCAAAATGCGTTTTCTAGACGAAAAACGTGTATTTAGAGTGTTTTACAGCAATTTGTTTAAGGGCTCACTGGGTTGAAAAGGGCACCACGGAATCCCTTCAAAAGCTTGTATACACTAAAATATAGTATAATCTGTCATATTCTGCCATAAGACAGCATATTCCATTAACACATAAGAAAAAACACGTGTCCAAAGATTTTACTCAAAAATGCTTTTTACACCGCAAAACGATGATTTCTGATGAAAAAACTATTGTTCACATTTTGTCTCCGAATTGCTTCAAAATGCGTTTTCTACACGAAAAACGTGTATTTAGAGTGTTTTACAGCAATTTGTTTAAGGGCTCACTGGGTTGAAAAGGGCACCACGGAATCCCTTCAAAAGCTTGTATACACTAAAATATAGTATAATCTGTCATATTCTGCCATAAGTCAGCATATGTCATTAAAACATAAGAAAAAACACGTGTCCAAACATTTTATTTAAAAATGCTTTTTACACCGCAAAACGATGATTTCTGATGAAAAAACTATTTTTCACATTTTGTCTCCGAATTGCTTCAAAATGCGTTTTCTACACGAAAAACGTGTATTTAGAGTGTTTTACAGCAATTTGTTTAAGGTCTCACTGGGTTGAAAAGGGCACCACGGAATCCCTTCAAAAGGTTGTATACACTAAAATATAGTATAATCTGTCATATTCTGCCATAAGTCAGCATATTCCATTAACACATAAGAAAAAACACGTGTCCAAAGATTTTACTCAAAAATGCTTTTTACACCGCAAAATGATGATTTCTGATGAAAAAACTATTTTTCACATTTTGTTCCCGAATTGCTTCAAAATGCGTTTTCTAGACGAAAAACGTGTATTTAGAGTGTTTTACAGCAATTTGTTTAAGGGCTCACTGGGTTGAAAAGGGCACCACGGAATCCCTTCAAAAGCTTGTATACACTAAAATATAGTATAATCTGTCATATTCTGCCATAAGTCAGCATATTCCATTAACACATAAGAAAAAACACGTGTCCAAAGATTTTACTCAAAAATGCTTTTTACACCGCAAAACGATGATTTCTGATGAAAAAACTATTTTTCACATTTTGTCTCCGAATTGCTTCAAAATGCGTTTTCTAGACGAAAAACGTGTATTTAGAGTGTTTTACAGCAATTTGTTTAAGGGCTCACTGTTTTGAAAAGGGCACCACGGAATCCCTTCAAAAGCTTGTATACACTAAAATATAGTTAAATCTGTCATATTCTGCCATAAGACAGCATATTCCATTATCACATAAGAAAAAACACGTGTCCAAAGATTTTACTCAAAAATGCATTTTACACCGCAAAACGATGATTTCTGATGAAAAAACTATTTTTCACATTTTGTCTCCGAATTGCTTCAAAATGCGTTTTCTACACGAAAAACGTGTATTTAGAGTGTTTTACAGCAATTTGTTTAAGGGTTCACTGGGTTGAAAAGGGCACCACGGAATCCCTTCAAAAGCTTGTATACACTAAAATATAGTATAATCTGTCATATTCTGCCATAAGACAGCATATTCCATTAACACACGAAAAAACACGTGTCCAAAGATTTTACTCAAAAATGTTTTTTACACCGCAAAACGATGATTTCTGATGATAAAACTATTTTTCATATTTTGTCTCCGAATTACTTCAAAATGAGTTTTCTACACGAAAAACGTGTATTTAGAGTGTTTTACAGCAATTTGTTTAAGGGCTCGCTGGGATGAAAAGGGCACCACGGAATCACTTCAAAAGCTTGTATACACTAAAATATAGTATAATCTGTCATATTCTGCCATAAGGCAGCATATTCCATTAACACATAAGAAAAAACACGTGTCCAAAGATTTTACTCAAAAATGTTTTTTACACCGCAAAACGATGATTTCTGATGATAAAACTATTTTTCATATTTTGTCTCCGAATTGCTTCAAAATGCGTTTTCTACACGAAAAACGTGTATTTAGTGTGTTTTACAGCAATTTGTTTAAGGGCTCGCTGGGTTGAAAAGGGCACCACGGAATCCCTTCAAAAGCTTGTATACACTAAAATATAGTATAATCTGTCATGTTCTGCCATAAGTCAGCATATTCCATAATCACATAAGAAAAAACACGTGTCCAAAGATTTTATTCAAAAATGCTTTTTACACCGCAAAACGATGATTTCTGATGAAAAAACTATTTTTCACATTTTGTCTCCGAATTGCTTCAAAATGCGTTTTCTACACGAAAAACGTGTATTTAGAGTGTTTTTACACCAATTTGTTTAAGGACTCACTGGGTTGAAAAGGGCACCACGGAATCCCTTCAAAAGCTTGTATACACTAAAATATAGTATAATCTGTCATATTCTGCCATAAGACAGCATATTCCATTAACACATAAGAAAAGTCCAAAGAATTTACTCAAAAATGTTTTTTTACACCGCAAAACGATGATTTCTGATAAAAAAAACTATTTTTCACATTTTGTCTCCGAATTGCTTCAAAATGCGTTTTCTAGACGAAAAACGTGTATTTAGAGTGTTTTACAGCAATTTGTTTAAGGGCTCACTGGGTTGAAAAGGGCACCACGGAATCCCTTCAAAAGCTTGCATACACTAAAATATAGTATAATCTGTCATATTCTGCCATAAGACAGCATATTCCCATTAACACATAAGAAAAAACACGTGTCCAAAGATTTTACTCAAAAATGCTTTTTACGCCGCAAAACGATGATTTCTGATGAAAACACTATTGTTCACATTTTGTCTCCGAATTGCTTCAAAATGCGTTTTCTACACGAAAAACGTGTATTTAGAGTGTTTTACAGCAATTTGTTTAAGGGCTCACTGGGTTGAAAAGGGCACCACGGAATCCCTTCAAAAGCTTGTATACACTAAAATATAGTATAATCTGTCATGTTCTGCCATAAGTCAGCATATTCCATAATCACATAAGAAAAAACACGTGTCCAAAGATTTTATTCAAAAATGCTTTTTACACCGCAAAACGATGATTTCTGATGAAAAAACTATTTTTCACATTTTGTCTCCGAATTGCTTCAAAATGCGTTTTCTACACGAAAAACGTGTATTTAGAGTGTTTTACAGCAATTTGTTTAAGGGCTCACTGGGTTGAAAAGGGCACCACGGAATCCCTTCAAAAGCATGTATACACTAAAATATAGTATAATCTGTCATATTCTGCCATAAGACAGCATATTCCATTAACACATAAGAAAAAACACGTGTCCAAAGAATTTACTCAAAAATGTTTTTTTACACCGCAAAACGATGATTTCTGATAAAAAAAAACTATTTTTCACATTTTGTCTCCGAATTGCTTCAAAATGCGTTTTCTAGACGAAAAACGTGTATTTAGAGTGTTTTACAGCAATTTGTTTAAGGGCTCACTGGGTTGAAAAGGGCACCACGGAATCCCTTCAAAAGCTTGCATACACTAAAATATAGTATAATCTGTCATATTCTGCCCATAAGACAGCATATTCCATTAACACATAAGAAAAAACACGTGTCCAAAGATTTTACTCAAAAATGCTTTTTACGCCGCAAAACGATGATTTCTGATGAAAACACTATTGTTCACATTTTGTCTCCGAATTGCTTCAAAATGCGTTTTCTACACGAAAAACGTGTATTTAGAGTGTTTTACAGCAATTTGTTTAAGGGCTCACTGGGTTGAAAAGGGCACCACGGAATCCCTTCAAAAGCTTGTATACACTAAAATATAGTATAATCTGTCATATTCTGCCATAAGTCAGCATATTTCATTAACACATAAGAAAAAACACGTGTCCAAAGATTTTATTTAAAAATGCTTTTTACACCGCAAAACGATGATTTCTGATGAAAAAACTATTTTTCACATTTTGTCTCCGAATTGCTTCAAAATGCGTTTTCTACACGAAAAACGTGTATTTAGAGTGTTTTACAGCAATTTTGTTTAAGGGCTCACTGGGTTGAAAAGGGCACCACGGAATCCCTTCAAAAGGTTGTATACACTAAAATATAGTATAATCTGTCATATTCTGCCATAAGTCAGCATATTCCATTAACACATAAGAAAAAACACGTGTCCAAAGATTTTACTCAAAAATGCTTTTTACACCGCAAAACGATGATTTCTGATGAAAAAACTATTTTTCACATTTTGTTCCCGAATTGCTTCAAAATGCGTTTTCTAGACGAAAAACGTGTATTTAGAGTGTTTTACAGCAATTTGTTTAAGGGCTCACTGGGTTGAAAAGGGCACCACGGAATCGCTTCAAAAGCTTGTATACACTAAAATATAGTATAATCTGTCATATTCTGCCATAAGTCAGCATATTCCATTAACACATAAGAAAAAACACGTGTCCAAAGATTTTACTCAAAAATGCTTTTTACACCGCAAAACGATGATTTCTGATGAAAAAACTATTTTTCACATTTTGTCTCCGAATTGCTTCAAAATGCGTTTTCTAGACGAAAAACGTGTATTTAGAGTGTTTTACAGCAATTTGTTTAAGGGCTCACTGGGTTGAAAAGGGCACCACGGAATCCCTTCAAAAGCTTGTATACACTTAAATATAGTTAAATCTGTCATATTCTGCCATAAGACAGCATATTCCATTATCACATAAGAAAAAACACGTGTCCAAAGATTTTACTCAAAAATGCTTTTTACACCGCAAAACGATGATTTCTGATGAAAAAACTATTTTTCACATTTTGTCTCCGAATTGCTTCAAAATGCGTTTTCTACACGAAAAACGTGTATTTAGAGTGTTTTACAGCAATTTGTTTAAGGGCTCACTGGGTTGAAAAGGGCACCACGGAATCCCTTCAAAAGCTTGTATACACTAAAATATAGTATAATCTGTCATATTCTGCCATAAGACAGCATATTCCATTAAACACGTGTCCAAAGATTTTACTCAAAAATGTTTTTTACACCGCAAAACGATGATTTCTGATGATAAAACTATTTTTCATATTTTGTCTCCGAATATCTTCAAAATGCGTTTTCTACACGAAAAACGTGTATTTAGAGTGTTTTACAGCAATTTGTTTAAGGGCTCGCTGGGTTGAAAAGGGCACCACGGAATCCCTTCAAAAGCTTGTATACACTAAAATATAGTATAATCTGTCATATTCTGCCATAAGACAGCATATTCCATTAACACATAAGAAAAAACACGTGTCCAAAGATTTTACTCAAAAATGTTTTTTACACCGCAAAACGATGATTTCTGATGATAAAACTATTTTTCATATTTTGTCTCCGAATTGCTTCAAAATGCGTTTTCTACACGAAAAACGTGTATTTAGAGTGTTTTACAGCAATTTGTTTAAAGGCTCACTGGGTTGAAAAGGGCACCTCGGAATCCCTTCAAAAGCTTGTATACACTAAACTATAGTATAATCTGTCATATTCTGCTATAAGACAGCATATTCCATTAACACATAAGAAAAAACACGTGTCCAAAGATTTTACTCAAAAATGTTTTTTACACCGCAAAACGATGATTTCTGAAAAAAAACTATTTTTCACATTTTGTCTCCGAATTGCTTCAAAATGTGTTTTCTAGACGAAAAACGTGTATTTAGAGTGTTTTACAGCAATTTGTATAAGGGCTCACTGGGTTGAAAAGGGCACCACGGAAGCCCTTCAAAAGCTTGTATACACTAAAATATAGTATAATCTGTCATATTCTGCCATAAGACAGCATATTCCATTATCACATAAGAAAAAACACGTGTCCAAAGATTTTACTCAAAAATGCTTTTTACACCGCAAAACGATGATTTCTGATGAAAAAACTATTTTTCACATTTTGTCTCCGAATTGCTTCAAAATGCGTTTTCTACACGAAAAACGTGTATTTAGAGTGTTTTACAGCAATTTGTTTAAGGGCTCACTGGGTTGAAAAGGGCAACACGGAATCCCTTCAAAAGCTTGTATACACTAAAAGATAGTATAATCTGTCATATTCTGCCATAAGTCAGCATATTCCATTAACACATAAGAAAAAACACGTGTCCAAAGATTTTACTCAAAAATGCTTTTTACACCGCAAAACGATGATTTCTGATGAAAAAACTATTTTTCACATTTTGTCTCCGAATTGCTTCAAAATGCGTTTTCTAGACGAAAAACGTGTATTTAGAGTGTTTTACAGCAATTTGTTTAAGGGCTCACTGGGTTGAAAAGGGCACTACGGAATCCCTTCAAAAGCTTGTATACACTAAAATATAGTATAATCTGTCATATTCTGCCATAAGACAGCATACTCCTCTAACACAAGAAAAAACACGTGCCCAAAGGTTTTACTCAAAAATGCTTTTTACACCGCAAAACGATGATTTCTGATGAAAAAACTATTTTTCACATTTTGTCTTCGAATTGCTTCAAAATGCGTTTTCTACACGAAAAACGTGTATTTAGAGTGTTTTACAGCAATTTGTTTAAGGTCTCACTGGGTTGAAAAGGGCACCACGGAATCCCTTCAAAAGCTTGTATACACTAAAATATAGTATAATCTGTCATATTCTGCCATAAGACAGCATATTCGATTAACACATAAGAAAAAACACGTGTCCAAAGATTTTACTCAAAAATGTTTTTTACACCGCAAAACGATGATTTCTGAAAAAAAACTATTTTTCACATTTTGTCTCCGAATTGCTTCAAAATGCGTTTTCTACACGAAAAACGTGTATTTAGAGTGTTTTACAGCAATTTGTTTAAGGGCTCACTGGGTTGAAAAGGGCACCACGGAATCCCTTCCAAAGCTTGTATACACTAAAATATAGTATAATCTGTCATACTCTGTCATAAGACAGCATATTCCATTAACACATAAGAAAAAACACGTGTCCAAAGATTTTACTCAAAAATGCTTTTTACACCGCAAAACGATGATTTCTGATGAAAAAACTATTTTTCACATTTTGTCTCCGAATTGCTTCAAAATGCGTTTTCTACACGAAAAACGTGTACTTAGAGTGTTTTACAGCAATTTGTTTAAGGGCTCACTGGGTTGAAAAGGGCACCACGGAATCCCTTCAAAAGCTTGTATACACTAAAATATAGTATAATCTGTCATATTCTGCCATAAGACAGCATATTCCATTAACACATAAGAAAAAACACGTGTCCAAAGATTTTACTCAAAAATGTTTTTTACACCGCAAAACGATGATTTCTGATGATAAAACTATTTTTCATATTTTGTCTCCGAATTGCTTCAAAATGCGTTTTCTACACGAACAACGTGTATTTAGAGTGTTTTACAGCAATTTGTTTAAGGGCTCGCTGGGTTGAAAAGGGCACCACGGAATCCCTTCAAAAGGTTGTATACACTAAAATATAGTATAATCTGTCATATTCTGCCATAAGTCAGCATATTCCATTATCACATAAGAAAAAACACGTGTCCAAAGATTTTACTCAAAAATGCTTTTTACACCGCAAAACGATGATTTCTGATGAAAAAACTATTTTTCACATTTTGTCTCCGAATTGCTTCAAAATGCGTTTTCTACACGAAAAACGTGTATTTAGAGTGTTTTACAGCAATTTGTTTAAGGGCTCACTGGGTTGAAAAGGGCACCACGGAATCCCTTCAAAAGCTTGTATACACTAAAATATAGTATAATCTTTCATATTCTGCCATAAGACAGCATATTCCATTAACACATAAGAAAAAACACGTGTCCAAAGATTTTACTCAAAAATGTTTTTTACACCGCAAAACGATGATTTTTGAAAAAAAAACTATTTTTCACATTTTGTCTCCGAATTGCTTCAAAATGTGTTTTCTAGACGAAAAACGTGTATTTAGAGTGTTTTACAGCAATTTGTTTAAGGGCTCACTGGGTTGAAAAGGGCACTACGGAATCCCTTCAAAAGCTTGCATACACTAAAATATAGTATAATCTATCATATTCTGCCATAAGACAGCATATTCCATTAACACATAAGAAAAAACACGTGTCCAATGATTTTACTCAAAAATGCTTTTTACACCGCGAAACGATGATTTCTGATGAAAAAACTATTTTTCACATTTTGTCTCCGAATTGCTTCAAAATGCGTTTTCTACACGAAAAACGTGTATTTAGAGTGTTTTACAGCAATTTGTTTAAGGGCTCACTGGGTTGAAAAGGGCACCACGGAATCCCTTCAAAAGGTTGTATACACTAAAATATAGTATAATCTGTCATACTCTGCCATAAGACAGCATATTCCATTAACACATAAGAAAAAACACGTGTCCAAAGATTTTACTCAAAAATGCTTTTTACACCGCAAAACGATGATTTCTGATGAAAAAACTATTTTTCACATTTTGTCTCCGAATTGCTTCAAAATGCGTTTTCTACACGAAAAACGTGTATTTAGAGTGTTTTACAGCAATTTGTTTAAGAGCTCACTGGGTTGAAAAGGGCACCACGGAATCCCTTCAAAAGCTTGTATACACTAAAATATAGTATAATCTGTCATATTCTGCCATAAGACAGCATATTCCATTAACACATAAGAAAAAACACGTGTCCAAAGATTTTACTCAAAAATGTTTTTTACACCGCAAAACGATGATTTCTGATGATTAAAACTATTTTTCATATTTTGTCTCCGAATTGCTTCAAAATGCGTTTTCTACACGAAAAACGTGTATTTAGAGTGTTTTACAGCAATTTGTTTAAGGGCTCGCTGGGTTGAAAAGGGCACCACGGAATCCCTTCAAAAGCTTGTATACACTAAAATATAGTATAATCTGTCATACTCTGCCATAAGACAGCATATTCCATTAACACATAAGAAAAAACACGTGTCCAAAGATATTACTCAAAAATGCTTTTTACACCGCAAAACGATGATTTCTGATGAAAAAACTATTTTTCACATTTTGTCTCCGAATTGCTTCAAAATGCGTTTTCTACACGAAAAACGTGTATTTAGAGTGTTTTACAGCAATTTGTTTAAGGGCTCACTGGGTTGAAAAGGGCACCACGGAATCCCTTCAAAAGCTTGTATACACTAAAATATAGTATAATCTGTCATATTCTGCCATAAGACAGCATATTCCATTAACACATAAGAAAAAACACGTGTCCAAAGATTTTACTCAAAAATGTTTTTTACACCGCAAAACGATGATTTCTGATGAAAAAACTATTTTTCACATTTTGTCTCCGAATTGCTTCAAAATGCGTTTTCTACACGAAAAACGTGTATTTAGAGTGTTTTACAGCAATTTGTTTAAGGGCTCGCTGGGTTGAAAAGGGCACCACGGAATCCCTTCAAAAGCTTGTATACACTAAAATATAGTATAATCTGTCATACTCTGCCATAAGACAGCATATTCCATTAACACATAAGAAAAAACACTTGTCCAAAGATTTTACTCAAAAATGCTTTTTACACCGCAAAACGATGATTTCTGATGAAAAAACTATTTTTCACATTTTGTCTCCGAATTGCTTCAAAATGCGTTTTCTACACGAAAAACGTGTATTTAGAGTGTTTTACAGCAATTTGTTTAAGGGCTCACTGGGTTGAAAAGGGCACCACGGAATCCCTTCAAAAGCTTGTATACACTAAAATATAGTATAATCTGTCATATTCTGCCATAAGACAGCATATTCCATTAATACATAAGAAAAAACACGTGTCCAAAGATTTTACTCAAAAATGTTTTTTACACCGCAAAACGATGATTTCTGATGAAAAAAACTATTTTTCACATTTTGTCTCCGAATTGCTTCAAAATGCGTTTTCTACACGAAAAACGTGTATTTAGTGTTTTACAGCAATTTGTTTAAGGGCTCGCTGGGTTGAAAAGGGCACCACAGAATCCCTTCAAAAGCTTGTATACACTAAAATATAGTATAATCTGTCATATTCTGCCATAAGACAGCATATTCCATTAACACATAAGAAAAAACACGTGTCCAAAGATTTTACTCAAAAATGTTTTTTACACCGCAAAACGATGATTTCTGATGATAAAACTATTTTTCATATTTTGTCTCCGAATTGCTTCAAAATGCGTTTTCTACACGAAAAACGTGTATTTAGAGTGTTTTACAGCAATTTGTTTAAAGGCTCACTGGGTTGAAAAGGGCACCTCGGAATCCCGTCAAAAGCTTGTATACACTAAAATATGGTATAATCTGTCATATTCTGCCATAAGACAGCATATTCCATTAACACATAAGAAAAAACACGTGTCCAAAGATTTTACTCAAAAATGTTTTTTACACCGCAAAACGATGATTTCTGAAAAAAAACTATTTTTCACATTTTGTCTCCGAATTGCTTCAAAATGTGTTTTCTAGACGAAAAACGTGTATTTAGAGTGTTTTACAGCAATTTGTATAAGGGCTCACTGGGTTGAAAAGGGCACCACGGAAGCCCTTCAAAAGCTTGTATACACTAAAATATAGTATAATCTGTCATATTCTGCCATAAGACAGCATATTCCATTATCACATAAGAAAAAACACGTGTCCAAAGATTTTACTCAAAAATGCTTTTTACACCGCAAAACGATGATTTCTGATGAAAAAACTATTTTTCACATTTTGTCTCCGAATTGCTTCAAAATGCGTTTTCTACACGAAAAACGTGTATTTAGAGTGTTTTACAGCAATTTGTTTAAGGGCTCACTGGGTTGAAAAGGGCAACACGGAATCCCTTCAAAAGCTTGTATACACTAAAATATAGTATAATCTGTCATATTCTGCCATAAGACAGCATATTCCATTAACACATAAGAAAAAACACGTGTCCAAAGATTTTACTCAAAAATGTTTTTTACACCGCAAAACGATGATTTCTGATGAAAAAACTATTTTTCACATTTTGTCTCCGAATTGCTTCAAAATGCGTTTTCTACACGAAAAACGTGTATTTAGAGTGTTTTACAGCAATTTGTTTAAGGGCTCACTGGGTTGAAAAGGGCACCACGGAATCCCTTCAAAAGGTTGTATACACTAAAATATAGTATAATCTGTCATACTCTGCCATAAGACAGCATATTCCATTAACACATAAGAAAAAACACGTGTCCAAAGATTTTACTCAAAAATGCTTTTTACACCGCAAAACGATGATTTCTGATGAAAAAACTATTTTTCACATTTTGTCTCCGAATTGCTTCAAAATGCGTTTTCTACACGAAAAACGTGTATTTAGAGTGTTTTACAGCAATTTGTTTAAGGGCTTGCTGGGTTGAAAAGGGCACCACGGAATCCCTTCAAAAGCTTGTATACACTAAAATATAGTATAATCTGTCATATTCTGCCATAAGACAGCATATTCCATTAACACATAAGAAAAAACACGTGTCCAAAGATTTTACTCAAAAATGTTTTTTACACCGCAAAACGATGATTTCTGATGAAAAAACTATTTTTCACATTTTGTCTCCGAATTGCTTCAAAATGCGTTTTCTACACGAAAAACGTGTATTTAGAGTGTTTTACAGCAATTTGTTTAAGGGCTCGCTGGGTTGAAAAGGGCACCACGGAATCCCTTCAAAAGCTTGTATACACTAAAATATAGTATAATCTGTCATACTCTGCCATAAGACAGCATATTCCATTAACACATAAGAAAAAACACGTGTCCAAAGATTTTACTCAAAAATGCTTTTTACACCGCAAAACGATGATTTCTGATGAAAAAACTATTTTTCACATTTTGTCTCCGAATTGCTTCAAAATGCGTTTTCTACACGAAAAACGTGTATTTAGAGTGTTTTACAGCAATTTGTTTAAGGGCTCACTGGGTTGAAAAGGGCACCACGGAATCCCTTCAAAAGCTTGTATACACTAAAATATAGTATAATCTGTCATATTCTGCCATAAGACAGCATATTCCATTAACACATAAGAAAAAACACGTGTCCAAAGATTTTACTCAAAAATGTTTTTTACACCGCAAAACGATGATTTCTGATGAAAAAACTATTTTTCACATTTTGTCTCCGAATTGCTTCAAAATGCGTTTTCTACACGAAAAACGTGTATTTAGTGTTTTACAGCAATTTGTTTAAGGGCTCGCTGGGTTGAAAAGGGCACCACGGAATCCCTTCAAAAGCTTGTATACACTAAAATATAGTATAATCTGTCATATTCTGCCATAAGACAGCATATTCCATTAACACATAAGAAAAAACACGTGTCCAAAGATTTTACTCAAAAATGTTTTTTACACCGCAAAACGATGATTTCTGATGATAAAACTATTTTTCATATTTTGTCTCCGAATTGCTTCAAAATGCGTTTTCTACACGAAAAACGTGTATTTAGAGTGTTTTACAGCAATTTGTTTAAAGGCTCACTGGGTTGAAAAGGGCACCTCGGAATCCCGTCAAAAGCTTGTATACACTAAAATATGGTATAATCTGTCATATTCTGCCATAAGACAGCATATTCCATTAACACATAAGAAAAAACACGTGTCCAAAGATTTTACTCAAAAATGTTTTTTACACCGCAAAACGATGATTTCTGAAAAAAAACTATTTTTCACATTTTGTCTCCGAATTGCTTCAAAATGTGTTTTCTAGACGAAAAACGTGTATTTAGAGTGTTTTACAGCAATTTGTATAAGGGCTCACTGGGTTGAAAAGGGCACCACGGAATCCCTTCAAAAGGTTGTATACACTAAAATATAGTATAATCTGTCATATTCTGCCATAAGACAGCATATTCCATTATCACATAAGAAAAAACACGTGTACAAAGATTTTACTCAAAAATGCTTTTTACACCGCAAAACGATGATTTCTGATGAAAAAACTATTTTTCACATTTTGTCTCCGAATTGCTTCAAAATGCGTTTTCTACACGAAAAACGTGTATTTAGAGTGTTTTACAGCAATTTGTTTAAGGGCTCACTGGGTTGAAAAGGGCAACACGGAATCCCTTCAAAAGCTTGTATACACTAAAATATAGTATAATCTGTCATATTCTGCCATAAGACAGCATATTCCATTAACACATAAGAAAAAACACGTGTCCAAAGATTTTACTCAAAAATGTTTTTTACACCGCAAAACGATGATTTCTGATGAAAAAACTATTTTTCACATTTTGTCTCCGAATTGCTTCAAAATGCGTTTTCTACACGAAAAACGTGTATTTAGAGTGTTTTACAGCAATTTGTTTAAGGGCTCACTGGGTTGAAAAGGGCACCACGGAATCCCATCAAAAGGTTGTATACACTAAAATATAGTATAATCTGTCATACTCTGCCATAAGACAGCATATTCCATTAACACATAAGAAAAAACACGTGTCCAAAGATTTTACTCAAAAATGCTTTTTACACCGCAAAACGATGATTTCTGATGAAAAAACTATTTTTCACATTTTGTCTCCGAATTGCTTCAAAATGCGTTTTCTACACGAAAAACGTGTATTTAGAGTGTTTTACAGCAATTTGTTTAAGGGCTTGCTGGGTTGAAAAGGGCACCACGGAATCCCTTCAAAAGCTTGTATATACTAAAATATAGTATAATCTGTCATATTCTGCCATAAGACAGCATATTCCATTAACACATAAGAAAAAACACGTGTCCAAAGATTTTACTCAAAAATGTTTTTTACACCGCAAAACGATGATTTCTGATGATAAAACTATTTTTCATATTTTGTCTCCGAATTGCTTCAAAATGCGTTTTCTACACGAAAAACGTGTATTTAGAGTGTTTTACAGCAATTTGTTTAAAGGCTCACTGGGTTGAAAAGGGCACCTCGGAATCCCTTCAAAAGCTTGTATACACTAAAATATAGTATAATCTGTCATATTCTGCCATAAGACAGCATATTCCATTAACACATAAGAAAAAACACGTGTCCAAAGATTTTACTCAAAAATGTTTTTTACACCGCAAAACGATGATTTCTGAAAAAAAACTATTTTTCACATTTTGTCTCCGAATTGCTTCAAAATGTGTTTTCTAGACGAAAAACGTGTATTTAGAGTGTTTTACAGCAATTTGTATAAGGGCTCACTGGGTTGAAAAGGGCACCACGGAAGCCCTTCAAAAGCTTGTATACACTAAAATATAGTATAATCTGTCATATTCTGCCATAAGACAGCATATTCCATTATCACATAAGAAAAAACACGTGTCCAAAGATTTTACTCAAAAATGCTTTTTACACCGCAAAACGATGATTTCTGATGAAAAAACTATTTTTCACATTTTGTCTCCGAATTGCTTCAAAATGCGTTTTCTACACGAAAAACGTGTATTTAGAGTGTTTTACAGCAATTTGTTTAAGGGCTCACTGGGTTGAAAAGGGCAACACGGAATCCCTTCAAAAGCTTGTATACACTAAAAGATAGTATAATCTGTCATATTCTGCCATAAGTCAGCATATTCCATTAACACATAAGAAAAAACACGTGTCCAAAGATTTTACTCAAAAATGCTTTTTACACCGCAAAACGATGATTTCTGATGAAAAAACTATTTTTCACATTTTGTCTCCGAATTGCTTCAAAATGCGTTTTCTAGACGAAAAACGTGTATTTAGAGTGTTTTACAGCAATTTGTTTAAGGGCTCACTGGGTTGAAAAGGGCACTACGGAATCCCTTCAAAAGCTTGTATACACTAAAATATAGTATAATCTATCATATTCTGCCATAAGACAGCATACTCCTCTAACACAAGAAAAAACACGTGCCCAAAGATTTTACTCAAAAATGCTTTTTACACCGCAAAACGATGATTTCTGATGAAAAAACTATTTTTCACATTTTGTCTTCGAATTGCTTCAAAATGCGTTTTCTACACGAAAAACGTGTATTTAGAGTGTTTTACAGCAATTTGTTTAAGGGCTCACTGGGTTGAAAAGGGCACCACGGAATCCCTTCAAAAGCTTGTATACACTAAAATATAGTATAATCTGTCATATTCTGCCATAAGACAGCATATTCCATTAACACATAAGAAAAAACACGTGTCCAAAGATTTTACTCAAAAATGTTTTTTACACCGCAAAACGATGATTTCTGAAAAAAAACTATTTTTCACATTTTGTCTCCGAATTGCTTCAAAATGTGTTTTCTAGACGAAAAACGTGTATTTAGAGTGTTTTACAGCAATTTGTTTAAGGGCTCACTGGGTTGAAAAGGGCACTACGGAATCCCTTCAAAAGCTTGCATACACTAAAATATAGTATAATCTATCATATTCTGCCATAAGACAGCATATTCCATTAACACATAAGAAAAAACACGTGTCCAAAGATTTTACTCAAAAATGCTTTTTACACCGCAAAACGATGATTTCTGATGAAAAAACTATTTTTCACATTTTGTCTCCGAATTGCTTCAAAATGCGTTTTCTACACGAAAAACGTGTATTTAGAGTGTTTTACAGCAATTTGTTTAAGGGCTCACTGGGTTGAAAAGGGCACCACGGAATCCCTTCAAAAGCTTGTATACACTAAAATATAGTATAATCTGTCATATTCTGCCATAAGACAGCATATTCCATTAACACATAAGAAAAAACACGTGTCCAAAGATTTTACTCAAAAATGTTTTTTACACCGCAAAACGATGATTTCTGATGAAAAAACTATTTTTCACATTTTGTCTCCGAATTGCTTCAATTTGCGTTTTCTACACGAAAAACGTGTATTTAGAGTGTTTTACAGCAATTTGTTTAAGGGCTCGCTGGGTTGAAAAGGGCACCACGTAATCCCTTCAAAAGCTTGTATACACTAAAATATAGTATAATCTGTCATACTCTGCCATAAGACAGCATATTCCATTAACACATAAGAAAAAACACGTGTCCAAAGATTTTACTCAAAAATGCTTTTTACACCGCAAAACGATGATTTCTGATGAAAAAACTATTTTTCACATTTTGTCTCCGAATTGCTTCAAAATGCGTTTTCTACACGAAAAACGTGTATTTAGAGTGTTTTACAGCAATTTGTTTAAGGGCTCACTGGGTTGAAAAGGGCACCACGGAATCCCTTCAAAAGCTTGTATACACTAAAATATAGTATAATCTGTCATATTCTGCCATAAGACAGCATATTCCATTAACACATAAGAAAAAACACGTGTCCAAAGATTTTACTCAAAAATGTTTTTTACACCGCAAAACGATGATTTCTGATGAAAAAACTATTTTTCACATTTTGTCTCCGAATTGCTTCAAAATGCGTTTTCTACACGAAAAACGTGTATTTAGAGTGTTTTACAGCAATTTGTTTAAGGGCTCACTGGGTTGAAAAGGGCACCACGGAATCCCTTCAAAAGGTTGTATACACTAAAATATAGTATAATCTGTCATACTCTGCCATAAGACAGCATATTCCATTAACACATAAGAAAAAACACGTGTCCAAAGATTTTACTCAAAAATGCTTTTTACACCGCAAAACGATGATTTCTGATGAAAAAACTATTTTTCACATTTTGTCTCCGAATTGCTTCAAAATGCGTTTTCTACACGAAAAACGTGTATTTAGAGTGTTTTACAGCAATTTGTTTAAGGGCTCACTGGGTTGAAAAGGGCACCACGGAATCCCTTCAAAAGCTTGTATACACTAAAATATAGTATAATCTGTCATATTCTGCCATAAGACAGCATATTCCATTAACACATAAGAAAAAACACGTGTCCAAAGATTTTACTCAAAAATGTTTTTTACACCGCAAAACGATGATTTCTGATGATAAAACTATTTTTCATATTTTGTCTCCGAATTGCTTCAAAATGCGTTTTCTAGACGAAAAACGTGTATTTAGAGTGTTTTACAGCAATTTGTTTAAGGGCTCACTGGGATGAAAAGGGCACCACGGAATCCCTTCAAAAGCTTGTATACACTAAAATATAGTATAATCTGTCATATTCTGCCATAAGACAGCATATTCCATTAACACATAAGAAAAAACACGTGTCCAAAGATTTTACTCAAAAATGTTTTTTACACCGCAAAACGATGATTTCTGATGAAAAAACTATTTTTCACATTTTGTCTCCGAATTGCTTCAATTTGCGTTTTCTACACGAAAAACGTGTATTTAGAGTGTTTTACAGCAATTTGTTTAAGGGCTCGCTGGGTTGAAAAGGGCACCACGTAATCCCTTCAAAAGCTTGTATACACTAAAATATAGTATAATCTGTCATACTCTGCCATAAGACAGCATATTCCATTAACACATAAGAAAAAACACGTGTCCAAAGATTTTACTCAAAAATGCTTTTTACACCGCAAAACGATGATTTCTGATGAAAAAACTATTTTTCACATTTTGTCTCCGAATTGCTTCAAAATGCGTTTTCTACACGAAAAACGTGTATTTAGAGTGTTTTACAGCAATTTGTTTAAGGGCTCACTGGGTTGAAAAGGGCACCACGGAATCCCTTCAAAAGCTTGTATACACTAAAATATAGTATAATCTGTCATATTCTGCCATAAGACAGCATATTCCATTAACACATAAGAAAAAACACGTGTCCAAAGATTTTACTCAAAAATGTTTTTTACACCGCAAAACGATGATTTCTGATGAAAAAACTATTTTTCACATTTTGTCTCCGAATTGCTTCAAAATGCGTTTTCTACACGAAAAACGTGTATTTAGAGTGTTTTACAGCAATTTGTTTAAGGGCTCACTGGGTTGAAAAGGGCACCACGGAATCCCTTCAAAAGGTTGTATACACTAAAATATAGTATAATCTGTCATACTCTGCCATAAGACAGCATATTCCATTAACACATAAGAAAAAACACGTGTCCAAAGATTTTACTCAAAAATGCTTTTTACACCGCAAAACGATGATTTCTGATGAAAAAACTATTTTTCACATTTTGTCTCCGAATTGCTTCAAAATGCGTTTTCTACACGAAAAACGTGTATTTAGAGTGTTTTACAGCAATTTGTTTAAGGGCTCACTGGGTTGAAAAGGGCACCACGGAATCCCTTCAAAAGCTTGTATACACTAAAATATAGTATAATCTGTCATATTCTGCCATAAGACAGCATATTCCATTAACACATAAGAAAAAACACGTGTCCAAAGATTTTACTCAAAAATGTTTTTTACACCGCAAAACGATGATTTCTGATGATAAAACTATTTTTCATATTTTGTCTCCGAATTGCTTCAAAATGCGTTTTCTAGACGAAAAACGTGTATTTAGAGTGTTTTACAGCAATTTGTTTAAGGGCTCACTGGGATGAAAAGGGCACCACGGAATCCCTTCAAAAGCTTGTATACACTAAAATATAGTATAATCTGTCATATTCTGCCATAAGACAGCATATTCCATTAACACATAAGAAAAAACACGTGTCCAAAGATTTTACTCAAAAATGTTTTTTACACCGCAAAACGATGATTTCTGATGAAAAAACTATTTTTCACATTTTGTCTCCGAATTGCTTCAATTTGCGTTTTCTACACGAAAAACGTGTATTTAGAGTGTTTTACAGCAATTTGTTTAAGGGCTCGCTGGGTTGAAAAGGGCACCACGTAATCCCTTCAAAAGCTTGTATACACTAAAATATAGTATAATCTGTCATACTCTGCCATAAGACAGCATATTCCATTAACACATAAGAAAAAACACGTGTCCAAAGATTTTACTCAAAAATGCTTTTTACACCGCAAAACGATGATTTCTGATGAAAAAACTATTTTTCACATTTTGTCTCCGAATTGCTTCAAAATGCGTTTTCTACACGAAAAACGTGTATTTAGAGAGTGTTTTACAGCAATTTGTTTAAGGGCTTACTGGGTTGAAAAGGGCACCACGGAATCCCTTCAAAAGCTTGTAAACACTAAAATATAATATAATCTGTCATATTCTGCCATAAGACAGCATATTCCATTAACACATAAGAAAAAACACGTGTCCAAAGATTTTACTCAAAAATGCTTTTTACACCGCAAAACGATAATTTCTGATGAAAAAACTATTTTTCACATTTTGTCTCCGAATTGCTTCAAAATGCGTTTTCTACACGAAAAACGTGTATTTAGAGTGTTTTACAGCAATTTGTTTAAGGGCTCACTGGGTTGAAAATGGCACCACGGAATCCCTTCAAAAGCTTGTATACACTAAAATATAGTATAATCTGTCATATTCTGCCATAAGACAGCATATTCCATTAACACATAAGAAAAAACACGTGTCCAAAGATTTTACTCAAAAATGCTTTTTACACCGCAAAACGATGATTTCTGATGAAAAAACTATTTTTCACATTTTGTCTCCGAATTGCTTCAAAATGCGTTTTCTACACGAAAAACGTGTATTTAGAGTGTTTTACAGCAATTTGTTTAAGGGCTCACTGGGTTGAAAAGGGCACCACGGAATCCCTTCAAAAGCTTGTAAACACTAAAATATAGTATAATCTGTCATATTCTGCCATAAGACAGCATATTCCATTAACACATAAGAAAAAACACGTGTCCAAAGATTTTACTCAAAAATGCTTTTTACACCGCAAAACGATGATTTCTGATGAAAAAACTATTTTTCACATTTTGTCTCCGAATTGCTTCAAAATGCGTTTTCTACACGAAAAACGTGTATTTAGAGTGTTTTACAGCAATTTGTTTAAGGGCTCACTGGGTTGAAAAGGGCACCACGGAATCCCTTCAAAAGCTTGTATACACTAAAATATAGTATAATCTGTCATATTCTGCCATAAGACAGCGTATTCCATTAACACATAAGAAAAAACACGTGTCCAAAGATTTTACTCAAAAATGCTTTTTACACCGCAAAACGATGATTTCTGATGAAAAAACTATTTTTACATTTTGTCTCCGAATTGCTTCAAAATGCGTTTTCTACACGAAAAACGTGTATTTAGAGTGTTTTACAGCAATTTGTTTAAGGGCTCACTGGGTTGAAAAGGGCACCACGGAATCCCTTCAAAAGCTTGTATACACTAAAATATAGTATAATCTGTCATATTCTGCCATAAGACAGCATATTCCATTAACACATAAGAAAAAACACGTGTCCAAAGATTTTACTCAAAAATGCTTTTTACACCGCAAAACGATGATTTCTGATGAAAAAACTATTTTTCACATTTTGTCTCCGAATTGCTTCAAAATGCGTTTTCTACAGGAAAAACGTGTATTTAGAGTGTTTTACAGCAATTTGTTTAAGGGCTCACTGGGTTGAAAAGGGCACCACGGAATCCCTTCAAAAGCTTGTATACACTAAAATATAGTATAATCTGTCATATTCTGCCATAAGACAGCATATTCCATTAACACATAAGAAAAAACACGTGTCCAAAGATTTTACTCAAAAATGCTTTTTACACCGCAAAACGATGATTTCTGATGAAAAAACTATTTTTCACATTTTGTCTCCGAATTGCTTCAAAATGCGTTTTCTACACGAAAAACGTGTATTTAGAGTGTTTTACAGCAATTTGTTTAAGAGCTCACTGGGTTGAAAAGGGCACCACGGAATCCCTTCAAAAGCTTGTATACACTAAAATATAGTATAATCTGTCATATTCTGCCATAAGACAGCATATTCCATTAACACATAAGAAAAAACACGTGTCCAAAGATTTTACTCAAAAATGCTTTTTACACCGCAAAACGATGATTTCTGATGAAAAAACTATTTTTACATTTTGTCTCCGAATTGCTTCAAAATGCGTTTTCTACACGAAAAACGTGTATTTAGAGTGTTTTACAGCAATTTGTTTAAGGGCTCACTGGGTTGAAAAGGGCACCACGGAATCCCTTCAAAAGCTTGTATACACTAAAATATAGTATAATCTGTCATATTCTGCCATAAGACAGCATATTCCATTAACACATAAGAAAAAACACGTGTCCAAAGATTTTATTCAAAAATGCTTTTTACACCGCAAAACGATGATTTCTGATGAAAAAACTATTTTTCACATTTTGTCTCCGAATTGCTTCAAAATGCGTTTTCTACACGAAAAACGTGTATTTAGAGTGTTTTACAGCAATTTGTTTAAGGGCTCACTGGGTTGAAAAGGGCACCACGGAATCCCTTCAAAAGCTTGTATACATTAAAATATAGTATAATCTGTCATATTCTGCCATAAGACAGCATATTCCATTAACACATAAGAAAAAACACGTGTCCAAAGATTTTACTCAAAAATGCTTTTTACACCGCAAAACGATGATTTCTGATGAAAAAACTATTTTTCATATTTTGTCTCCGAATTGCTTCAAAATGCGTTTTCTACACGAAAAACGTGTATTTAGAGTGTTTTACAGCAATTTGTTTAAGGGCTCACTGGGTTGAAAAGGGCACCACGGAATCCCTTCAAAAGCTGGTATACACTAAAATATAGTATAATCTGTCATATTCTGCCATAAGACAGCATATTCCATTAACACATAAGAAAAAACACGTGTCCAAAGATTTTACTCAAAAATGCTTTTTACACCGCAAAACGATGATTTCTGATGAAAAAACTATTTTTCACATTTTGTCTCCGAATTGCTTCAAAATGCGTTTTCTACACGAAAAACATGTATTTAGAGTGTTTTACAGCAATTTGTTTAAGGGCTCACTGGGTTGAAAAGGGCACCACGGAATCCCTTCAAAAGCTTGTATACACTAAAATATAGTACCTATAATCTGTCATATTCTGCCATAAGACAGCATATTCCATTAACACATAAGAAAAAACACGTGTCCAAAGATTTTACTCAAAAATGCTTTTTACACCGCAAAACGATGATTTCTGATGAAAAAACTATTTTTCACATTTTGTCTCCGAATTGCTTCAAAATGCGTTTTCTACACGAAAAACGTGTATTTAGAGTGTTTTACAGCAATTTGTTTAAGGGCTCACTGGGTTGAAAAGGGCACCACGGAATCCCTTCAAAAGCTTGTATACACTAAAATATAGTATAATCTGTCATATTCTGCCATAAGACAGCATATTCCATTAACACATAAGAAAAAACACGTGTCCATAGATTTTACGCAAAAATGCTTTTTACACCGCAAAACGATGATTTCTGATGAAAAAACAATTTTTCACATTTTGTCTCCGAATTGCTTCAAAATGCGTTTTCTACACGAAAAACGTGTATTTAGAGTGTTTTACAGCAATTTGTTTAAGGGCTCACTGGGTTGAAAAGGGCACCACGGAATCCCTTCAAAAGCTTGTATACACTAAAATATAGTATAATCTGTCATATTCTGCCATATGACAGCATATTCCATTAACACATAAGAAAAAACACGTGTCCAAAGATTTTACTCAAAAATGCTTTTTACACCGCAAAACGATGATTTCTGATGAAAAAACTATTTTTCACATTTTGTCTCCGAATTGCTTCAAAATGCGTTTTCTACACGAAAAACGTGTATTTAGAGTGTTTTACAGCAATTTGTTTAAGGGCTCACTGGGTTGAAAAGGGCACCACGGAATCCCTTCAAAAGCTTGTATACACTAAAATATAGTATAATCTGTCATATTCTGCCATAAGACAGCATATTCCATTAACACATAAGAAAAAACACGTTTCCAAAGATTTTACTCAAAAATGCTTTTTACACCGCAAAACGATGATTTCTGATGAAAAAACTATTTTTCACATTTTGTCTCCGAATTGCTTCAAAATGCGTTTTCTACACGAAAAACGTGTATTTAGAGTGTTTTACAGCAATTTGTTTAAGGGCACACTGGGTTGAAAAGGGCACCACGGAATCCCTTCAAAAGCTTGTATACACTAAAATATAGTATAATCTGTCATATTCTGCCATAAGACAGCATATTCCATTAACACATAAGAAAAAACACGTGTCCAAAGATTTTACTCAAAAATGCTTTTTACACCGCAAAACGATGATTTCTGATGTAAAAACTATTTTTCACATTTTGTCTCCGAATTGCTTCAAAATGCGGTTTCTACACGAAATACGTGTATTTAGAGTGTTTTACAGCAATTTGTTTAAGGGCTCACTGGGTTGAAAAGGGCACCTCGGAATCCCTTCAAAAGCTTGTATACACTAAAATATAGTATAATCTGTCATATTCTGCCATAAGACAGCATATTCCATTAACACATAAGGAAAAACACGTGTCCAAAAATTTTACTCAAAAATGCTTTTTACACCGCAAAACGATGATTTCTGATGAAAAAACTATTTTTCACATTTTGTCTCCGAATTGCTTCAAAATGCGTTTTCTACACGAAAAACGTGTATTTAGAGTGTTTTACAGCAATTTGTTTAAGGGCTCACTGGGTTGAAAAGGGCACCACGGAATCCCTTCAAAAGCTTGTATACACTAAAATATAGTATAATCTGTCATATTCTGCCATAAGACAGCATATTCCATTAACACATAAGAAAAAACACGTGTCCAAAAATTTTACTCAAAAATGCTTTTTACACCGCAAAACGATGATTTCTGATGAAAAAATCTGATGTGGCCAGCACATTACCTTCCGTCAATTCTATGTATTTTGTACTAATCCCATAATATCCAGTAAAATTGTAACACGAACATATACATATAATATTTTTTACAAATTTCATACCAAAAGTTCATTGGAAAAGATTCTATACATATCCACTAAATTATAACACGAACATAAACTATGTAAATTGCACTTGACACTAATATCTGTCATTAGAATTATTTAAATATATGAGTAGTTTACATATAGCTCGCTGATTTATGAAAGTTAATCTGTTTATAATTCTTTAACTCCATGAACTCCAGGAAAATTTATAATCAAACTGTATAGACGACATGGCATTCTTTCATTTTTACTTCCTTGTACGAAGTAAAGGAAGTATTAAAATCGCGAAAAATTTCGGTTTCCAGATTTCAACAGAAATATCAATTTTGACCATCCCTGAATCCATTTTAACTAATTTCGTCGTGACGTGTGTACGTACGTACGTACGTATGAACGTACGCACGTACTTATCTCGCATAACTGAAAAACGGGAAGATGTAGAAAATTAAAATTGTGTATTTAGAACTGTTACAACATCAAGTTGTGCACCTCCCTTTTTGGTCATTACATAACTTTCGGAAGTGGTACTTTACTTGAAGTCTATAATATATTTTAATGAAAAACTATATTAAAATGTAATCCAAAACTTTTCAAATTTGGTATATAAGACTTTTATATCAATGGGAATAACATAATAGATTTTAGTTAAAATGGTCTATCCGGAAGTGGTACTTTACTTGAAGCCTATAATAGATTTTAATGAAAAACTATATTAAAATATAATCCAAAACTATTCTAATTTGGTATATAAGACTTTTATATCAATGGAAATAACATAATAGATTTTGGTTAAAATAGTATAACCGGAAGCTGTTATCAGTTTTTCTTGAAAAAAATGGTGTTATTTTGATTTTAATAATAAATGCTGTAAGTAAGTTTGTTATGAATTAGGACAAAAAAATAACAAAAAAAAAAATAAAGAATTTAATCAATGTCAAATTATGTCAAATACGTGCAATTTTATGATTGGGTCTGTTATAATACATATTTTAATTATTAACAAAATATGTATAGTGTAACAGGCGTACAAGGAAGTCATGTGGTGTCCACATCAGATATTTATAATAACATAAAATGACAAAAAATCATATATTTAACTGCGTTTTTTTCAAGAAAAACTGTTAAAAACTTCCGGTTGACCATTTATAACCATAATCTAATCAGCTCTCCATATGGAGGTAAAGAAGAGGACTACGAAAGAATAATAAGTTTTAGAATTGTAGTGTTGGAGTTATCGCCAGATAAATTTTTGCCACACACACACACACACTCACACACACACAAACACACACACACACACACACACACACACAAACATACACCCACACATATAGACATAATGTTAAAACTAGTAAAATCATATTCTAGAGACCCTAAAACGTGCTTATTCATTTAAAACTTACCACCGAATTTTTGACCAAAGACAATATCTTCCTTTCCTATAGGTGACGGAAGGTAAAAAGGAGTATAGAGGAGCGTAGATTTGTTAAAAAGTGTACGAACATCGATGACAAGGTCAATGAAGCATTGTATTTCTTGCTGATATTTAAAGTAACGCCCTGTATTAAAAAGTCAAAAACATGACACATGTCACTCACATACTAGCATAAGTTTATATCTACGCAGCTGGTTTTGGCACGAACGTCAATGTGACATGTACGTACTCTAGTACCTTTACTGACATCTGTCTGTCAGTTAGTAATATTTGAACATTTTAACTATTTTTGAAAATGTAATGAAGCCATCATTTTTAAATCTATTTGACACGATTACAAAATTATTAGTTATTCTCTAACCGTTGCAAATGGGTTTCAGACAAAGCTTATTTAATTTTCTAACTTTCAAGTCTCTACATAAATAATGCTATGTATATCGAGATCAATAATTAATATTGGTTTAATGAATAAGATTATACATATGTTGTGAAATATTTTTGTAAACTCAGATGGGAATAAATTTGATTCCTCTAATTAAATATTCATGTTATATTACTTTATTGTAGACTAATCAGTATATTAAGTGTTAAATATATTATTGAGAAAAGATATTTTTTAAACTATATGGTGATTTAAATGTTTTAGAATTTATATACATTTATAGATATTTTATTCTTATATTACATAGTGTTCTATTTCTATAATAATATAAAATAAATCTTCATTACCACGTGGTAACAGACCTTTTCAATTAAAAGAGAAAGAAAAAATGCGAAATGGGATCTACGCATATTAAGCCAATGCAAGTCGCGAGTCAAGGTTTTCAAAATTTTGAATCGAAAATTAAACGAAAAATATGTGGACAGTGTTTGACAAGCTTAAAAAAACTTCACAATGGAATATTCTAATGCTTTTTCTTGAAGCTGAATTGTCAAATGCTGCATATTTCCACAGAAAGTTTTTGATATTTCATTTAGTGCAGTTAACAGTTTTAGTCGCCATTTTACTACAACATTTTCCACTTATCAAATCATTGTACATTTTTTCAGTGCAACGTTTTTCACGTAATCTTTTTAGTGCGAACTTTTTTGCTACTACGTTTTCTGTTTATTAGGAACTCCTCACAATCAGTACACTGTCAACTTGCACTGTCTACATATTTTATCGCACCTACTACTGTAGCAAGGGCAACAGTTTCAGTGCAAAACGTGAAATTGTATCACTTGAAGGACATTGTTCGTTATCGTAGTAATCTAATAGTGATTTAACAGGGCGGTTATGTATGACAAACATGAAATACGAAAAGTTATTTTGTAAGTAGTGTCGTACATAAATATTCTGACGAATAATTATAAATTTGAAAATATTTTGCACAACAATACCTAACTAAATTTTTGATCAACCATGAACTAAATGGGGAAGTTTAGCATTGTAAAAATTCTACATAAAAAAATTATTTTCTCACAAATATAACACAAATGACTGCTGAAATTGAAATTAAAAATTAAAATTATTACTCCATTTATTTATAATTAATATTTTTTAGGTAACCTTTAAGTACTTCACAAGTCAGTTATGCGCAAACTCAGACAGAACGGTGAAATCGAACTACTTGAACGTAGGTCGTAACAAAGCGCAAAAGCGCTTCACTGGTAATCGCAGCCGCGTGCGTCACTGTATAAATCGACATACGTTGCGCCAAGCCTCTACCGACGTCATCACAGCTTAAAATCGGCTTTTCCGGAAAATCTGGGCATTTTTGAAAAAAATAAAACATGTTACATCATTTTTCAAGTCATTTCCCATGGAATAAAAAAATAAAAAAAAAATCGCTAAACTTCCCCATTACGAAAGTTTTGCGCTTGTCATCTGATCTGTGCGTACTTAGTGCGTGCTGTTCATAGAACCTGTATATCGTGCATTGCATCGAGTGAGCACTGCATTACATTTTTAAGCTGAGAATGCTATCAATATGCGCAGAAAGAGAATTTATAAATTAAAAAGATCCATTGCCAAATAACTAATTAATATTTACATATTTTCAAATAAATTGCTATATAATAGTTTCTGGTAGGGCTGGGAAAAATATCGATAATTATCGACATTTTTAAAAATATCGGCCTGCGATATTATAAAAATTATTTATCGATAAATCGATATTTCGATATTTATCGATACTTATCTATATTTATCGATATTTATCGATATTTATCGATATTTATCGATAACTATCGATATTTATCGATAAATGTCGATAATTATTGATAACTATCGATCAATATCGAAAATATCGATAATTTTCGATAAATCGATAAATATCGATTAACATCGATAAATATCGATAATTATTGATAAATATCGAAATATCGATAAATAATTTTTCTCCGTACAAAAAGACAGAAACACAACATACAAGTTGTAGTGTTGTGTTGTAAATCACTGAAATATATTATTGGATGGAACTCTCATATTCTATGTAGCAGTGGCAGCGTACTCTGTACTTAAGGCCCGTTGAATAACAATGGCGTGAGTATGTATTTTTGTACTGCCATGAGCCATGACCATTTATCGATAATTAGTATAATGTTAATAAATATTAATAACTAGTATTTGCCTATATCAATATTAGTCGATAATTATCGATTAATATCGATATTAATCGATTAATTTCGATATTTATCTATTAATGTCAAAATTGATATATCGGAAAATATCGATATCATTTTGTTATCGAAAATCGATATTGAAATTTCATTATCGCGCACCCCTAGTGTTTGATCATGTATATTTTCTTTCCATTTAATAATCTGTAATAAATCAAATTTATTAGACGATTTGTACTCGTAGATAATATGAAACCTTACCATTTATTCATTGATAATTATGTTATTCCGATATTTTCATTTAATTACATAAATTATATTAAATTAAACCTGGAAAAAAAATGTATTACATTTTTTTGTTTCCAAATAAATTCTGAACAATTGACGTGGAACATGGATTTGTTAATACAGAAAATAGAAGAAAAGTAAAATATAATTTTGATATATGTATAAATAGAATATAAATATTTACCGCATAGTTGCCATCCCATATCAACATAGTGTGAAGTAGTAGTCAACCTCTTTATTTATAAGATGCACCGTAGCTTTTTTGAAACGGGATGCCAAAATCGATGGAAAAGGTTGCAATATTTTCACTACATTCTTTTCATTCAGCATAGATTAATCCACGGAGATATTCAACATAGGAATAGAAAATGTGCAATCCAAAATTCAAGGTATTCAAAATAACAGGATTTTCATTTCACTGTTGACATTGGGAGGGTTAATCCATGGAGATATTCGAGATGAATTTGGGCTTAGTGTAATCCAGAGATATTCGAGATGAATTTGGGCTCAGTTTAATCCAAAGATATTCAGAATATAAAAATTACAGAATTTTTTTTAAATCTTGACGTTGAGCATAGTATAAATAAGGAGATATTCAAGATTAAATGGAGCATGATATATTTTTATAAAAGGATGCCATGATTTCCATATGTGTTGTCATTAGGCATCGTTTAATCCGTGGACATATGCGAGATGGATTTAGGCAATCGAAATATATTGAACGTAAACAGAAAGATAGGATTTTCATTTGTCCGAGCATGGTGAAATCTACGAAGTTATTCACAATAAAAAAGATGACATGATTTTCATTCCAGTCTTGGCTTTGGGTGTGGTTTAATCTAGAAGATATTAAGAACAGAATGGGACTTGATTTAATTAAAGATATTCAGAATAAAAATGATGTCAGGAGTTTCATTTCAGTATTGGTATTAGACATGTAATTCGATATGATATAATCCAATGTTTTCGAGACTTTTTTTTGGTCCGCGAACTTCTTTTTTCGTAATATTACAACGGAACCGTCTTGATTTGGATATGTATAAATGTACATTCAGAATTACTATCATGATCCCAGATCACAGTTTGGAAAACCTTGATGTAGTCCGAGGTATGTAGAATAAAAGGGATAACAGAATTTACTTTTCATTCTTAGCATTGGGTATGTTTTAATCCACGGAGATATCCAATATGGGAATAGGCTTGGTTTAATCAATGGAAATATTAAGGATGTAAATGGGTATGATATAATCCAAGGTATTCAGAATAAAAAGAATGACAGGATTTTCGTTTCATATTCTTGGCAACGAGTTCGGGACAAGATCCTTTCACATTATTTGTACAGAACTTATTCAAAATATATCTACAGTACCAAAATTATGTACCAGTAATAACTTTAACTTTTCAATTTTACCGGAAAGTATCATAATTCATTCATTTTACAACAAAATGACAGTTAAAGTCATAGTGATGAAAATAGTGATCTATTTACATATTCATATCAAATAGATATTCATTACTGTGTGTTAATTTCATACATAAAAATCTCCATGTCCCATTTAATGGATTAGCGCAAACCCGAAAACATGTTTTCAAAGAAATTAGTTACTGTACATGTACATATTCTTTCTATTTACTAGTCTGTAACAAATAAAGTTTATTAAATAATTTTTAAAAGATGTAATAACCTTACCATTTTATTATTACAATGTTATTCTGATACTTTTCCTTTATATTATATTCCATTAAGTTTGGAAAAACGTGTATTACTGTTATTCATCTCCAAATAAATTCTAAGTAATTAACATGGAACATAGTTTCGTTTATAGAAAAGAAATAAATTTTTGATATATAAATATAACATAAGCATAGTTGTCATCCATAGCAATACAGTAAGAAACATCGGTCAACTTCTTTATTTATCAAGTGGCATAGTGGTAAACAGGATGCTAGAATGGGTGGAAACACTTGCTTCTCCATTACATTCTTAGTATTCAAGTTTAATACACATATAATGAAGACGGCAAGGATCCTTACCATTGTATATACAAATCCACGAAGTTATTCAGGATGGAATTAGGCATATTGTAATCCAAAGGTATGCAGAATAAAATAGATTACAGCAATTTTATTTCATTATTGGTTATGAAATGGTGAAATCTACGAAGATATTTAATTGGATTTGGGCTTAGTGGAATGCAAATATTCGATGATAGGAGATACTTACGAAGGAATTGGGCACGATGTAATCCAAGAGATTTTCATGATGGAATTGGGCATGATATAATCCAGGACATATTCTAGATGGAATTGGGCAAGTTGTAATCCAGGAGATATTCAGGTTGGAATTGAGCTTGGTGTAATCCAAGAGATATTCATGATGAAATTGGGCATAATGTAATCCAAGAGATATTCTTGATGGAAATGGGCAAGATGTAATCCAGGAGATATTCAGGTTGTAATTGGGCTTGGTGTAATCCAAGAGATATTTATGATGGAATTGGGCATAATGTAATCCAGGAGATATTCTTGATGGAATTGAGCATGATCTAATCCAGGAGATATTCAGGTTGGAATTGGGCTTGGTGTAATCCAAGAGATATTCATGATGGAATTGGGCATAATGTATTCCAGGAGATATTCTTGATGGAATTGGACATGATATAATCCAGGAGATATTCTGGTTGGAATTGGGCTTGGTGTAATCCAGGAAATATTCATGATGGAATTTGATATGGTGTAATCCAAAGATATTTATAATGGAATTTGGTATGGGATAATCCAAAGATATTCAGAATAAAATTAAGGACAGTATTTTCATATACATTGTAAAATTATGGAGAAAATGAATGGCAGAATCTTCATTTTATTCTTGGCAATGAATATGGTGAAATTCACAGAGATTTTCAGGAGAGATTAGGACTTAGTGCTATCCAAAGATAATTGGGATATAAAGGATAACAAGATTTTCATTTATTTTATGGCATTAGACATGATGTAAACTAGGAGATATTCAGGATGGAATTGGGCATGGTGTAACTCAGGTGATATTTCATTATGGATGTGGGTACGGTGTAATCCAAAGATATTCTGCATAAACAGACAGAAATTTTCATTTGTCTTGGCAATGGGCATGGTTAAATCCACGGAGTTATTCACGATGGATTTGGGCTTTATGTAAACCGAAAGAGATTCGGAATTTAATTGGTTGACTGGATGTTTCAATTATATTTGACATTGAAAACAGTTTAATCCACTAAATTATTCAAGACGAACGGGTATGTTCAAAATATTCACATTAAAGCGGATAAGAAGAATTTCATTTCACTCATGGGAGTATGAGGATGGGATAACTTTCCAAGAAATTATTTATACAAAACTTGTTCAAAATATATCTAAAGGTACAGTACCAAAATTATCTACTAACTATAATTTAAAGTTTTCAGTCATACTGAAATGAATTAAATTTCGTTATTTTTGTAAAAAAAAATACCTTTTGCGAAGGATTATTTTTAAGCATTCAGTTCTTTATTACGAACATGAAGATAGAACAGGACAAACCCAAGAATTTTATGATCTAATTCATAACTTACCCTCAAATTATTTGTGCAAAACTTGTAAAAAATATATATCTAAAGGCACAGTACCAAAATTAGCTACTAGTAATAATTTAAAGTTTCCAGTTTTACCGGAGTGTATAAAAATATTATCACCACTTGAAGAAAGGATGGTAGCTCCGTACATTAACTTTATGCAAATAAGACCGTTAAAGTCATATGCCTTAAATGCACAATTAGGCCAGAAAGGGAGCGTAGTAAATGTACCACTCCAGATTAATAAAATTTTACAAGTTCTACCAAGAAATTTTGATCAAATGGACACTATTCAGGTAAAATTAAAGAGACATATGTGCCACCGATCTGATTATATGTTCGAGACTATAAGACCTGCAATTGTATGTGACGCTCTAAAATACTTATTGAATACACCGCTTTACAAAAAATACAATATAGAAGTTGATCAGAGATATTTCGCAAATTATGTACATAAATATGATGAACAAGTTAATTTTATTGTTGACCAAAGCGATAACGATGAAAGTAGTACGAATATTATTTCTACTTCAAATTCTTCAATGGATAGTATTTTTAATGATTCATATGATTTTGGGCAAATTGAAATTGACGAAGAAGTTCTAATCATTGACAGAAATAAGGAAATGAACGACAAAATTAAAGTAACTGCTCCCTGTCAAAATGAAAAACCAGTACCTTGGCACATAATTGATCATTTAGAAGAATTATGTTTTCCGAAAATTTTTGCGGGACATGGATTAAATACTTCAATTTCGTATAATGATAGAGCGAAATCAGAATGCAGAAAATGTGACCGGAGATCATGCACTCCTACAAGAGTACTATATATGGCAAAAAAGAAATTAGAAAAATCCTGTTTGGCAAATATTAATATATGTCTTAGGAAAACTAAGCAAAATTGCAATTTATCTGCGGGAAACGCTCTACAAAAAGATTTTTTGGACAAAATAACAAAATTTGATGATGGGTATAAAATTTTAAAAAACGTCAGATCCTCACCTTCTTATTGGGAATCTAAGAAAAAAGGGCTGTTAGCAATGATACGTCAGCTTGGGAAACCTGCTATATTTCTCACTGTTTCTGCTGGCGAGAAAATTTGGCCTGAATTAATAAAATCATTGGTAAAAATAAATTCTGGAAGGGACATAACTATAGAAGAAGCTTATGAATTAGACGAATTTGAAAAAACAAACCTAATTAAAAATGATCCAGTTACATGTGCAAGATATTTTGACTATAAATTAAATAAATTTATAATGTTTCTGAAGCAAAATTTTAGTATTTTTGAAGATTATTCAGTTGAAGATAGTTACAGCCGGACTGAATCAGATGAGAGGATCTCCACATGAACATATATTTTTATGGCTTAAAAATGCTCCAAATTACGACAAATCAGATATTAACAGCGTAGAAAATTGCGTCGCATTTATAGACAAATTCATAACATGTAATTATGACGAAAATAATCCATATATAGGACTACAGAGGCACAAACACACGCATACATGTTACAAAGGGCAAAAGGTTAAAAAATGCAGATTTAATTATCCAATTCCTGTAATGCCTAGAACTATGATTTTAGAGCCATTAAATTCAGAAGAAAATTCAAATGATTTAAAAACTGTTTACAAAGAAATACATAAACTAATGTTCCATCTGTATCAAAAATCCACTTATATGACATTTGAGGAAGTATTAGCAAAATTGAATGTAACAGAAGAAAATTATATTTTGGTTATTAGGAGTTCAATTTCAAGACCACAAGTTTTTCTAAAAAGGAATAGTTTAGAAGTCGGTATAAATTCATATAATAAAAAAATTTTGTATCTCTTTGAATCAAATATGGACATACAATTTATTTTGGATGCTTATGCAGCTGCCTCGTATGTAGTGAATTATGTTGCTAAGGCAGAAGCGGGTTTATCAAAATTATTAAGGGATGCTGCATCAGACATAGATAATGGAAATAAAACTATAAAGGACAAATTTAGAAATATTACAAATATTTTTCTTAATATGAATTTAATGTCAGCTCAAGAAGCCTCATACCATATTCTGTCTTTACCGTTGTCAAAAATGAGCAGACAATGTATTTTTATTAATACTAGTCCTTCAAACGAAAGAGTTCAAATTTTAAAGTCAAATAAAGAATTGCGGGAACTTGATGAAAATTCACATGAAATTTATATGACCGACCTACTTCAAAAATATAGTAAGAGACCTGCGGCGATGGATAATTTATGTTTGGCAGATTTTACGGCAGACTATTCAAAAAAGTAAAATTTATCTGTTGAAAATGAAGACGAAATTGACAATGAAAATGTATATTCCTCTCGGAAGAAGTCGGCGATAATCAGATATAGACGTTACAAATTACAACAAGATCCAAATAATTATTATCGCGAACAAATGTTATTATTTCTTCCTTGGCGAAGTGAATTTGATGAAATTGAAAATGTGCAGTACGAAGTTAAATATTTACAAAATTTCCAAATTATTGAGGAAAATCGTAAAAAATACTCTATTCTTGGCGATGATGTTTTAGATACAGCTCTGGAAAATTTAAATAATAACGAGGCAGAAAACGATTCATTGGCATTTAATTCAGAGGATGTACAGGTAGATATTTTTGAACAAGCTGGTACAGAGGCGCCGAAAAAACAAAATTTTGTACGTTTTACAATACCGAAACGCATATCTGAAGAAAACATGTTTAAAATAATGCAGAAACTAAATTTTAGGCAAAGAAAAATTGTTTTGTACGTCCTTAATCAGTTAAAAATTTCAACCAACCCGTTACGTCTCTTTCTCAGTGGATCAGCAGGAGTAGGTAAAAGCACAGTTATAAATGCAATTTACCACACTGTTACTAATTTCTTTGACAATAAACATGGAACAAATTCAGATAGTATCATTACTTTGCTATGTGCACCATCAGGAAAAGCGGCATTTTTAATTAATGGCGTAACTCTACATACGGCATTTGCTTTACCAGTAGCCCAGTTTGGTGGACAAATGCCAGAGTTAGCAATGGACGTAGCAAATACTATTCGAGCTAAACTTCTTCATTTAAAACTTCTTATAATAGATGAAATTTCAATGGTTGGAAGTACATTATTTAGTCGCGTTGACACACGTTTGAGACAAATTATGGGTATTAATTCATCGTTTGGTGGCGTTCCTGTCATTTGTGTGGGTGATTTACATCAACTTCCCCCTGTTATGGATACTCATGTATTTAGAGTTTCTACCAAAAATGAAATGCATAAATTTTTTGATAGTAACCCTCTTTGGGATGAATTTAATTTTTTTGAGTTAACCGAAATTATGAGGCAAAAGAATGACATCGATTTTGTTAACGCATTAAATAATATGGCATTGGGAAAAATGACTCAACAAGATGTGAACCTTATATCATCGAGGCAAGTTCGAGAAAATGAAGTACCTGAAGAAGCTATTAGATTATTTGTCGAAAATAAACATGTTGACTTATATAACACTTCCAAAATAAATACACATGCGGGCGAAAAATATGTATCTGAAGCCAAAGACTCCATCCTAGGAAAGGTAAATGAGCAAACAAAATTATCTCTTTTAAATTCTTTGAAAACTAAAAAAATTTCCGAAGTTAATGGTTTACCTTATCTACTCTGTTTAAAAGTGGGAATAAAATATATGATTACCAGTAATATTGACGTAGAAGACGGTTTGGTTAATGGCAGTTGTGGTGTATTAGAAAAAATTCAATTTAAATCAAACACTAATGAACCTGATATTTTATGGATAGATTTTCAATCAAAATTTGTTGGAATGAAAGCTAAGCGGGGATATGCTAATGAAATTAAAACAAATAAAATATCCTCTAAATTAACACCAGTTGTAAAAATTACCAGTACCCTAAATCTTTCAAATAAAATGCAGTATCCCATTATGAGAAAACAGTTTCCTCTAACACCAGCTGAAGCGATAACCATTCACAAAAGCCAAGGACAGACATATTCAAAAATTTGTCTAAATTTTAATGTCATTAAAAGAATTACAAGATCTATGTTATACGTCGCTATAAGCAGAGTAACATCTTTGTCAGGGCTGTACATTTTAGGTACATTTAAAAGTCCAAATTCATCTGTGAAAGATGACCCAGTTTGTATAGAAATGAACAAATTACGAACACTAAAAGAGATAAAATGGGAAGCAGAAGTTATAAAAAATTATAGTGGAATAAAATTAATTTATCAAAACATTTGTTCATTGAAAACCAAAATTTCCCACGTCAAAAGTGATGTATGGTATAATCATAGCGATATTTTAATATTTTCGGAAACCTTAACTAAGACAAATGACGTAATGCATATGGAAAATTATAATATTGCATACAGATCGGATACAAAAGGTGTTACACGAGGTGTTATTTGTTTCGTCAAAACCAATATAGTTTTCACAAATTTGCAGTATATAATCGATACGGATAAAAATTGCCACATAGAATTAATTTCCATCACCGTATCTGACGTAAAAATTATCACTGGATACAAATCTCCTGGAGTAAGTCAGTCTATGTTTGAAAGAAACTTCAAAAACATTTTGGAAAAAATTTCATTTCAATTGGATAGAGACAAGATCATAATTTTTGGAGATTTTAATTACGATTTATATAATAATCAGAATTAATATTTAAAAATATTTTTACTTCAGTTTCATTTTACAAATAAATTATCATCACATATTGTAACAACAAATTTAAATTCTCAAATAGATGTCATTTTTTCAAATATGGATAATTTGATATGTGGAGTTTATGAAACATATTTCTCTTACCATAAACCTATTTATGTTCTTATTTATAATGAAGATGATTCAGAAATTACAAATATGGTAAATTTGTATTCAAATGAAGATGACATGAATATAGCTGAAACAAATAATATAAATAGCCCCATAATTCTAATAGACAATTCTCCAGGTACTTCAGATAACACTGAAAATTTAAACGAATTGAAAGAAGGCGATACGCAAAATTTTAAAAATGTTAAAGAAATAGGAAACAAATTGGTCGATTTTCTATATTATCAGGATAATTATATTTCTGCACTTCAGGATTTTATCCACAAAAACAGGAGCACTTTTAATGAAATCCGTAGAGATGGTGCAATTCTGCAAAATTTCCTATATGATCCTAATTTTGAGAATGTAACAAGGGATAAAATAACTGCATTTAATGATTTAGAGGACAAATTTAAAGTGGTAAACATTACCGGAGATGGCAATTGTTTATATCGGGCAATATCATATTGTTTACATCGAACTGAAAAATATTATATGCATTTAAAATTACTATGTGTGGAAACAATATTAGACCATAAAAACAATTTCGACACATGGATACAAGAAAATCAAATTGAAACCAATAGTGTAAAAGAATTAATTTTATTGTGCGCTAAAGAAAGAGAATATGGTAATGAAGGATCTATATATGCTTTATCTCTGACTTTACGAAATGAAATAATAGTTATACAAAAATTAGAGGAAAATATAGATATTGTCTTTGGAATTGTACCATATAATGCAGAATATAACGTACCCATAATAATTTATTTAACAAATCCTAGTAGTCAAATCAATCTGCTCACTATAATGCAGTTATATTGGGCTGGATTCTATATCACCTCCAATAGTAAACGGCACCGATAACACTATATTTACAAAGTAAATTATATTTTATTTGATATTATGACGTAAATATGACAATCATCTTATAAGAAATATGTTTCTATAGTGCTCATGGTTCCGTTCATTACTTAACGAGATACAGAATCTCACCCATTCACCGAAAATTTTGCTATTCCGGAATACGGAAAAATAATGTTTCAAACATGAATAATTTAAAACAGTGTGTTCAAAAAGAAAAACCTAACTAGGAGTAGGCTATGAACAGAGAAACGTACGTCTGATCATTATTCACACAATTTATAAAAATTATAAAGGTGAGACAACTCTTCAATTTTTTATGCGTTAAAAATGTTGGCGATCAACAGGCCGGGACTTTAACCTTACACGTAGCACCTCTACAAATGTGCTCTAACACATAACATTCTGGAACTAATATGACAAATGAAAAGTTAATTGTGATTGAGATATACGTATGTACGTTTTGCTATTTTCTCTTTTAAGATATGTTTTTAGGACACATTTATATTTTTAGTTTGCAATATTGCCGCATCCTTAATAGAGGTAATAATTTGTTGGAAAAGTAAATAATGAATAATATATTGTATAATGAATTGTACTGTATAATTATAAATATTTTCTGAAGATTCAAATTGATTCCACCACTAAAATTAAATCATACATGTGTTTATTTGGATGTTCTAAAACTCCTTTATGCCCGCATTCATAGTCGATGCTCAATCTCGTACTTAAGTATTACTTGGCCAAGCATTACTCAGGTCGTTCTCAACCACAAGCACATCATATGTTTCATAGTGGAAACTTCGTGAATTCTCGGTTTTCTAGGGAGTATTTTAGAGAATTTGTAACAACTATGTTGGTATATTTGTAAATTTTAATATTTTTCTCTCAAATCGTATATTTGACATCTACAAATATGTCACAGACATATGAGTCATATTACGGATATATCTTCTTGAAGCAACCATTTTACATTGTTATTATTAAGGCTTCTTCTACTCTGTCTATAAATTCTAAAAATTGTTGATTATCTTCATGATTTATTATTTAACTTAGATGTCATATGTGATGGAAATGACATTACTTGAGCATTACTCAAGGTTGCTTGGAACTCACCTCAAGTAAACCTTCGATCGAAGTACGAGTGAAGAAATAAGTATCGACTATGGAACGAAATCTGGTACTCAAGGCATACTCAAGTATGAGTCAAGGCGAAGTACTGACTATGAATACGGGCATTAGTCTTTATATTTGTCAGTAGGGCTTCTTGTTTAGTGCTGTATTTACAGGATTGGGAAAAATATTGCAAACATATTGGACATGTGATCAGTTATTTTAATTTTCTACAAAGAAACCCTGTTACATAACAAATTATACACAAAAATGACAAATCAGCAAATTCAAATTGACAGATAACGATCACAGTTATTTGTCGGGAATCTCAATAGATATATTTTATTAAATATGATTTTGATATAGTTATGTAAAAAGGCCCGGATTATACAATGACATTTAACATATAATTTATCATGTTAGTTCCAGAATGTTACGTGGTAGAGCACATTTGTAGAGGCTCTACGTTTAAGGTTATAATCTTGGATCGCCAACATTTATAAAACATAAAAATTTAAAGAGTTGTCTGACCTTCTATATTTATACACCGTGATTATTCAAATCAAAAGTCAAGTTATCAAAATTGATCTTGAAATAATTATATAACTATCAAGTGTGTTAATGAGAGTGATTAATGATTCAGACATTTTGTTGGGATCATTAATCGGCAATTAACACACGTATTAGTTACAATATTTTTCCGTTGACCGTATTTTACTAAATTTCAAAATTTTATTTTATTTCATAACAAAAAAATTTAGGTTAGTGACCTCTCACACATAAGTTTTGACAATTGTTCAGCAATATTATGCGGTATTTATGGTTACTCAATAAAATGTTTCTTAATAAGACTTATGCATTAATAGGGGTCATTAATAAATAATTTTCTTTACATTAACACAACCAATTAATAAACGGTCAACGGAAATGTAATTTTTCTGAAAAGAAATTACTTAAAAGATTTATCAAGAAGGTATGCGAAACAAATATCAAATGAATCAATGGGCGCGTTCACTTGAGATGCAGCGATGCGAGCGCTGAAATGCAGCGCTGCGAGAACGCTTCAACTCGTCAGTGAACGGCACCGAGCGGTAACCATAGCAACATTTGAACATCAAAACAAATCTCTATTCCCGCTATTTGTCAACCTGTCAAATTCGTCTTTCATAGAAGTGTACTTCAAAAATACATTAAATCAAGCATTTAAGTATGGAAATCGACGACATAATAGAAGAATTATTAGACGATGATTTAAATTTAAATATCGTACATGTTGCAATAAATGAACTCGCAGGTATTAAAAGCAAGTAAATTTAAATTAAAAGTTAAAAAAATAAATTTCAGTTAATCAAATCCTACAACCAAATGACAGTAATAGAAATAAGAACTATTATGAAGAAACAGTAGCGAATTATAGTCCTGATGATTTTCGCGCTCATTTTAGAATGAATCGAGAAACTTTCCAGGTTTGGAAAAGACAAAAACAAACAGTGAAATTTATTACATACATATAATTATATTTAGGTACTTTTTAATGCGCTAGGGCCATTAATTACAGAAGAACATAAAATACCTTTACAAAAGAAAATACTGTTTTCAATATGGTGTTTAGCTAAGCAAGAATCGTTCCTATCAGTGGGTGATAGATTTGATTTTGCAAAGAGTACAGCACACAAAATTTTCTTTGAGGTTGTTAACGCCATAGCAAATCTACGAAATGGATATATACAGTGGCCAAATGAGCAAAAGAGACAACAAATTTCACGACGATTTTCAAATAAATGCGGTACAGTTTATTATAAAAAACATAAACATTTATTCCTGGTAAATTAAAGGACATTTAAATCAATTAGTGTTACCCAACACTTGAAATATATATATAAAATATCGAACTTTTCTCATTTACATGTTTAAATTTCTTATTTAAATGATATTACAGATATTAATATTATTTACTATTTAGGTATATCTGGCATTATCGGAGCAATTGATGGATGTCATATTGAAATAAAAGCTCCTGTAAATAACCCAGTAGACTTTTATAACAGAAACGACTACCACTCAATAGTATTGCAAGCTGTCTGTGATAATACTATGTTATTCACCGATATTTTCGTAGGATGTCCTGGTAACTAATATTAAAAATATTTTCAAATACAAGTACTACCGATATTTTATTTCGATGTAGGCCGAATGCATGATGCAAGAGTATTCAATTTAAGTCCACTTTTTGAAGCGCTTTCGAATCAGCAAATTATTTCCCCTGACCAACATCTAATTGGGGATGCAGCATATCCATTAACTTTGTTTTTGATGAAACCGTTTAGAGATAATGGACACTTAGATAATGTTCAAATTCACTTCAATGTGTGTTTAAGTCGAGCAAGATCTACAATTGAGCGAGCATTTGGACAGTTGAAAGGCAAATTTCGCAGATTAAAATATTTAGACATGTCTCGTGATGATATGATTCCTGTTGTGATTACCGCTGCTTGTGTTTTACATAACATTATAATTAAGAACGAACAAATTGGAAACGATGATTTCAATGATGATAATCCTTGTAACGATAATCAAAATGATCTTGATAATAACAACGAAGATCTGGCAGCTAATGCTGCTGCTCAACATAAACGAAATGCCCTCGCTGAATCACTGCAATAGAAAAATACATTAAAATAATTATTTGTTGTTGTTGAAAAATCTATTTAATTTCAATTTTAAAAAATGTCCTTGCTGTAATGATCCTTGGATCATTGCAGTAAGAACTATTTTTGATTGCTTCTAATAAACTATTTTCGGTTAACCAATTGTTACCGAAAACTAATTGGGTCTTCCCAATAATGATAAAATAAGGAATACTCACATGTACGCACATATTTTTTTTTTTTTTACTCATCAGGATTATCTCCCAATTACTGAGTAGGTTTACATACACAAACATCCATGCCTTAGTGGGATTCGAACCCAGAACCCCGAGCGCACTCATGACTAAGAGGTGTTGCTCTAACCATTGAGCCACCGGAGCCGACATACAGATATAATCGTAAAAATGTTAAATATGATTTAATAGTAAAAACATTTTTTAAAAAATAAATAGAACTAAGCATGTAATTTTATTTATAAAAAATAATTAAATGATCCAAATAAACAGAATTATTTTTCATCTTTTTTTAATTTCAATGCTTCTTCCAATAACTGCACTTTTCTTAAATTTATGTCGTTACTCCTTTTAATTTCTTCGTGGATTTTTTTTAATGTTTCCACTCTTTCAATTTCCAACTTTAAAAGTTTGTCTTTAAAATTCTCAATCTTTCTTTTTTTCTTGGGAGGGGCTGGAGGAGATACGGAAGGATCAAGAAGTGTAGATGGAGATGGAGAAGGCTACATATAAAAAAAACAGATGTAAAAAATAATATTAAACCTAAAATTTCATTCACAAGCGTACTTCACGTATAGGGACTTCTAGACTCGTAGGATTCTCGGATTCGGGAATTAGGGAAGCCATGGTTCTGGGTAAATTTATAGTTCTGTCGTCTTCATATAACGTATTAAAAAAATTGTAATATTCCCACGTAATAGTACCCCTCCCCGTTGATTTTTTATTATCTCTTATTTGTTTGTACCTCCCCCGTAAATTCCGAATTTTTCTGTCTAGTGCTTCATTTTGCACTATTATCCCCTTTTCCCCAAATTCTTTCCTAATTTTATCCCATATTTCTCTTTTTTTCAATTTTGGATCCCGGAAAGACGGGTAATGCTTTTTATATTCCGATAATAATAATAATGTGGACTTATAATCCCACACAAAAGTACCTTCATCTAGAAGTGAAAACACATTTTTAAATTGAAATACCGTACAATTATAAGTGGAAATACCATACAATTACAAGTGGAAATTCAAAATTTGTGTTATAAAATAATTTACAAGATAACTACATACGGTAAAATAATTCAAATTGTAAAAAGAAAGATAGTATTACCATTCGTTTCTGAAGTACTTTGTTGGGGATCAGAATAAGGGTTAGGATTTTGAATTGGTTCTGGTACTGGTACTGTCATTTGATTTCCTTTTTAATATTAATAATGTCAATAATTTTTTATATTATTCATAATGTGCAAAATACTTACCACTAACACTGATAATTCTAGAGAAATAATTCCTAGCGAAGTCCTCATCTGGTAAAAATATATTGTAGGTATATAAAATAAACATAAAATAGTTGGTATTTAATCTACGCATACCTGTTTGTATTTTCTGATGCACTTCCTGTGCATCAGTAACACATATTTTATAATTTTCGAAGTCATACGTACACGACACATGCAGTTCAGCCGCCATTTCTCAATAAACTGACAGCTTATAACCTCGATGCATCACCGCTACTCGTTTGCAGCGTAGAAATACTTCGCTACTTTTTTCTGCAGCGATGCAAAGTAGCGCTTCATAAAAACAAGCGTTCACTGCGCACATCGCTGCGTAGCGATGCGTAGCGCTCGCATCGCTGCATCCCAAGTGAACGCGCCCAATGTACGGCAATGATATTAATTAAATGTCATGCACCTGTCATCATCTGTCATATATGGAATATAGTTTTGATGAATTATAAAAAATTTAAATATAATTAGAGACATTATTTTGGAACAACAGTTGTCACATGACCTTTAATAATTTTTGATTACCTACTCTTTAAGTTATTTCCATTTCTAAAATAAGATTCAAGAAGAAAAGCTTTGGTTTCTTAAAATAACATTTTTGACAATATCTCGTGTCAAATTGACATTTAATTACATTCAAATTGGCATACGTTTCTGTGTTCATATTCTACTTTGAATTAAGTTTTTTCTCTACACACACTGTATATGAAGTATTAGAAACATATTTTTCGTATAACAAACATAGGTAATTATGTTCTCATATATAACAAATTTGACGCCGAAATTACAAAATGTACATACCTCAAAAAGGATGAATATGCATTTCATTTTTAGCATTGGAAATAACTAAATGCATATAATATAGGATGGAATTGGCCATGGTCTAAATAGAAATATATTCAGGATTGAAAGACTGGCAGAATTGTCCATTTTCACCATTCGTCATAATTTAGTATCCGGAATTATTTAAAGTGCAATCACACATGGCGATCCACGGAGATTTTCAGGATAAAAATGAAAACATGATTTACATTTTATTCCGAGAATGAACATGTTTTAATCCACGGACATATTCGGGGCCGAATGGAAAACAGAACATTCAGTATTCTTCTTGGTGGAGAAGTTTAATCCACGAGATATTCGGGATTGAAAAGAAAACAAGATTTTCATTTCATTCTTGATATTGGATAAGTAAGTTTAATCCACGGAGATATTCGGGATTGAAAAGAAAACAATATTTTCATGTCATTCTTGATATTGGACAAGTTTAATCCACAGAGATATTCGGGATTGAAAAAAACAATATTGTCATTTCATTCTTGATATTGGACAAGTTTTATCCATGAAGGTTTTCGGGGTTGGAAGAAAAACAGAATATTCATTTCATTCTTGATAGTGAACTAGTTTTACCCCATGGAAATATTCGAGATTGAAAGGAACATAATATATCCATTCCATTCTTGATATTGGACAAGTTTACCCCATGGAAATATTCGAGATTGAAAGGAACATAAAATATCCATTCCATTCTTGATATTGGACAAGTTTAGTCCACAGAGACATTCGGAATTGAAAGAAAAACAGAATATTTAGAATTCTTCATGCTGGAAAAGTGTAGTCAACGAAGATATCCGGGATTGAAAAGAACACAGAATGTTCATTTCATTCTTGATATTAGACAAAGTTTAATCCACGGAAATATTTGAGTTTCAAAGGAACACATAATATTAATTTCATTCTTCATATTAGACAAGTTTAGTACACGAAGATATTCAGGATTGAAAAGAAAATAAGATTTACATTTAATTCTTGATATTGGCCAAGTTTTAATTCAAGGAGATATTCCGGATTGAAAGGAAAACAGAATATTTATTTCATTCTTGATAATGGACAAGTTTAATCCACGAAGATATTCGGGGTTGAAAGGAAAACAAGAGTTTCATTTCATTCTTGATATTAGACAAGTTTTAATCTACGGAGATATTTGGGATTGAATAGAACACAGAATATTCATTTCATTCTTGATATTAGACAAGTTTTAATCCACGGAGATATTCGGGATTGAAAGGAAAACAGGAGTTTCATTTCATTCTTGATATTAGACAAGTTTTAATCTACGGACATATTTAGGATTGAAAGGAACACAGAATATTCATTTCATTGTTGGTAATGGACAAGTTTAATCCACGGAGATATTTGAGATTCAAAAGAGCACGTAATATTCATTTCGTTCTTGATATTGGACAAGTTTAATCCATGGAGATATTCAGAATTGAAAAGAAAATATTAATTTCATTCTTGATATTGGACCAGTTTTAATCCACAAAGATATTCCGAGTTGAAACAAAAACAGAATATTTATTTCAGTCTTGATAATGAACTAATTTTAACCAACGGAGATATTTGGGATTCAAAGAAACAGAGAATATACATTTCATTTCTGGACAAGTTTGAATCTACGTAGTTCGAAATGTGAAACAGGATATTAATTTCTTTCTTCGTTTGAGATTCTAATTTTAATTTGATTCTTGCTATTGGACAAGTTCAATCAACGGAGATATTTGGGATTAAAAGGAGAACAGAACATTACATTCATTCTTGATATTGAATAAGTTTTAATCTACGTAGTTGTTCGGGATTCCAAGTGAAATACAATATTCATTTCATTCTTGATAAAAAATGGAGATGAAAACAGAATTTACATTCTTTTTAGTGAAAGTTTCATTTGATTTGTAGAATATAATAAATATTGAATAATGGTACAGCTATTAAATCATTACACTTCGCATTCGTTATTAATAAATTTGAATATGCCAATTAAATACGTCACCCAAATCATGTCACTCAAAGTTTTCATCTGGATCGTATCCATCCAAGGTTCTTAAAATAAGTGTTAAATTATATATGTATACATATACTGATCGGAATGTCCTGAGCGTCATTCTTCACCATCCTTAAGTCCCAGATCAAAGATCTTTTTAGTGCACGTCTCTTATGGTTAATTCTTCACAACAATATAGATGCACTACTTTTACTCATGTGAGCCATTACTTGTACCCAGGCTTGCATTATTATTATTATTATTATTATTATTATTATTATTATTATTATTATTATTATTATTATTACTATTATTCCATAATAGCCAATGCGATTATTATTATTATTATTATTATTATTATTCTTATTATTATTTTCGTTGTTTCTATTTTTTTATTGTTTTTATTGTTTTTAAATATGTATAAATATGTATAAAATAAAAATTATTGGTCCAAAGAATTTCAGAATAGAAGAGAAGACAATTTTCCATTAATTTTTGGCTTGGTTTAATTAAGATGGATGCGAGAGGTAACAATTTCAATTTTGATATTCAGGATGGAATTGTTCATGATTTAATCCACATAAATCCAGAATAGAAAGGATAGAAGCATTTTCTTTTCAATAATGTCATTGAACAAGCTTTAAATTTTTCGACAAATTCGGAATAGAAGAAAAGCAGCATTGATTTATAATATCACAGATAAATTTGTGGATGTTCCGGAATAGCAAAATTTTCAGTTAAAATAACTGCACTATAGTGAGCAGATTGTCTACCAGGATTTGTTAAATAAATTATTATGGGTACGTTATATTCTGCATTATATGGTACAATTCCAAAGACAATATCTATATTTTCCTCTAATTTTTGTATAACTATTATTTCATTTCGTAAAGTCAGAGATAAAGCATATATAGATCCTTCATTACCATATTCTCTTTCTTTAGCGCACAATAAAATTAATTCTTTTACACTATTGGTTTCAATTTGATTTTCTTGTATTCATGTGTCGAAATTGTTTTTATGGTCTAATATTGTTTCCACACATAGTAATTTTAAATGCATATAATATTTTTCAGTTCGATGTAAACAATATGATATTGCCCGATATAAACAATTGCCATCTCCGGTAATGTTTACCACTTTAAATTTGTCCTCTAAATCATTAAATGCAGTTATTTTATCCCTTGTTACATTCTCAAAATTAGGATCATATAGGAAATTTTGCAGAATTGCACCATCTCTACGGATTTCATTAAAAGTGCTCCTGTTTTTGTGGATAAAATCCTGAAGTGCAGAAATATAATTATCCTGATAATATAGAAAATCGACCAATTTGTTTCCTATTTCTTTAACATTTTTAAAATTTTGCGTATCGCCTTCTTTCAATTCGTTTAAATTTTCAGTGTTATCTGAAGTACCTGGAGAATTGTCTATTAGAATTATGGGGCTATTTATATTATTTGTTTCAGCTATATTCATGTCATCTTCATTTGAATACAAATTTACCATATTTGTAATTTCTGAATCATCTTCATTATAAATAAGAACATAAATAGGTTTATGGTAAGAGAAATATGTTTCATAAACTCCACATATCAAATTATCCATATTTGAAAAAATGACATCTATTTGAGAATTTAAATTTGTTGTTACAACATGTGATGATAATTTATTTGTAAAATGAAACTGAAGTAAAAATATTTTTAAATATTCATTCTGATTATTATATAAATCGTAATTAAAATCTCCAAAAATTATGATCTTGTCTCTATCCAATTGAAATGAAATTTTTTCCAAAATGTTTTTGAAGTTTCTTTCAAACATAGACTGACTTACTCCAGGAGATTTGTATCCAGTGATAATTTTTACGTCAGATACGGTGATGGAAATTAATTCTATGTGGCAATTTTTATCCGTATCGATTATATACTGCAAATTTGTGAAAACTATATTGGTTTTGACGAAACAAATAACACCTCGTGTAACACCTTTTGTATCCGATCTGTATGCAATATTATAATTTTCCATATGCATTACGTCATTTGTCTTAGTTAAGGTTTCCGAAAATATTAAAATATCGCTATGATTATACCATACATCACTTTTGACGTGGGAAATTTTGGTTTTCAATAAACAAATGTTTTGATAAATTAATTTTATTCCACTATAATTTTTTATAACTTCTGCTTCCCATTTTATCTCTTTTAGTGTTCGTAATTTGTTCATTTCTATACAAACTGGGTCATCTTTCACAGATGAATTTGGACTTTTAAATGTACCTAAAATGTACAGCCCTGACAAAGATGTTACTCTGCTTATAGCGACGTATAACATAGATCTTGTAATTCTTTTAATGACATTAAAATTTAGACAAATTTTTGAATATGTCTGTCCTTGGCTTTTGTGAATGGTTATCGCTTCAGCTGGTGTTAGAGGAAACTGTTTTCTCATAATGGGATACTGCATTTTATTTGAAAGATTTAGGGTACTGGTAATTTTTACAACTGGTGTTAATTTAGAGGATATTTTATTTGTTTTAATTTCATTAGCATATCCCCGCTTAGCTTTCATTCCAACAAATTTTGATTGAAAATCTATCCATAAAATATCAGGTTCATTAGTGTTTGATTTAAATTGAATTTTTTCTAATACACCACAACTGCCATTAACCAAACCGTCTTCTACGTCAATATTACTGGTAATCATATATTTTATTCCCACTTTTAAACAGAGTAGATAAGGTAAACCATTAACTTCGGAAATTTTTTTAGTTTTCAAAGAATTTAAAAGAGATAATTTTGTTTGCTCATTTACCTTTCCTAGGATGGAGTCTTTGGCTTCAGATACATATTTTTCGCCCGCATGTGTATTTATTTTGGAAGTGTTATATAAGTCAACATGTTTATTTTCGACAAATAATCTAATAGCTTCTTCAGGTACTTCATTTTCTCGAACTTGCCTCGATGATATAAGGTTCACATCTTGTTGAGTCATTTTTCCCAATGCCATATTATTTAATGCGTTAACAAAATCGATGTCATTCTTTTGCCTCATAATTTCGGTTAACTCAAAAAAATTAAATTCATCCCAAAGAGGGTTACTATCAAAAAATTTATGCATTTCATTTTTGGTAGAAACTCTAAATACATGAGTATCCATAACAGGGGGAAGTTGATGTAAATCACCCACACAAATGACAGGAACGCCACCAAACGATGAATTAATACCCATAATTTGTCTCAAACGTGTGTCAACGCGACTAAATAATGTACTTCCAACCATTGAAATTTCATCTATTATAAGAAGTTTTAAATGAAGAAGTTTAGCTCGAATAGTATTTGCTACGTCCATTGCTAACTCTGGCATTTGTCCACCAAACTGGGCTACTGGTAAAGCAAATGCCGTATGTAGAGTTACGCCATTAATTAAAAATGCCGCTTTTCCTGATGGTGCACATAGCAAAGTAATGATACTATCTGAATTTGTTCCATGTTTATTGTCAAAGAAATTAGTAACAGTGTGGTAAATTGCATTTATAACTGTGCTTTTACCTACTCCTGCTGATCCACTGAGAAAGAGACGTAACGGGTTGGTTGAAATTTTTAACTGATTAAGGACGTACAAAACAATTTTTCTTTGCCTAAAATTTAGTTTCTGCATTATTTTAAACATGTTTTCTTCAGATATGCGTTTCGGTATTGTAAAACGTACAAAATTTTGTTTTTTCGGCGCCTCTGTACCAGCTTGTTCAAAAATATCTACCTGTACATCCTCTGAATTAAATGCCAATGAATCGTTTTCTGCCTCGTTATTATTTAAATTTTCCAGAGCTGTATCTAAAACATCATCGCCAAGAATAGAGTATTTTTTACGATTTTCCTCAATAATTTGGAAATTTTGTAAATATTTAACTTCGTACTGCACATTTTCAATTTCATCAAATTCACTTCGCCAAGGAAGAAATAATAACATTTGTTCGCGATAATAATTATTTGGATCTTGTTGTAATTTGTAACGTCTATATCTGATTATCGCCGACTTCTTCCGAGAGGAATATACATTTTCATTGTCAATTTCGTCTTCATTTTCAACAGATAAATTTTGCTTTTTTGAATAGTCTGCCGTAAAATCTGCCAAACATAAATTATCCATCGCCGCAGGTCTCTTACTATATTTTTGAAGTAGGTCGGTCATATAAATTTCATGTGAATTTTCATCAAGTTCCCGCAATTCTTTATTTGACTTTAAAATTTGAACTCTTTCGTTTGAAGGACTAGTATTAATAAAAATACATTGTCTGCTCATTTTTGACAACGGTAAAGACAGAATATGGTATGAGGCTTCTTGAGCTGACATTAAATTCATATTAAGAAAAATATTTGTAATATTTCTAAATTTGTCCTTTATAGTTTTATTTCCATTATCTATGTCTGATGCAGCATCCCTTAATAATTTTGATAAACCCGCTTCTGCCTTAGCAACATAATTCACTACATACGAGGCAGCTGCATAAGCATCCAAAATAAATTGTATGTCCATATTTGATTCAAAGAGATACAAAATTTTTTTATTATATGAATTTATACCGACTTCTAAACTATTCCTTTTTAGAAAAACTTGTGGTCTTGAAATTGAACTCCTAATAACCAAAATATAATTTTCTTCTGTTACATTCAATTTTGCTAATACTTCCTCAAATGTCATATAAGTGGATTTTTGATACAGATGGAACATTAGTTTATGTATTTCTTTGTAAACAGTTTTTAAATCATTTGAATTTTCTTCTGAATTTAATGGCTCTAAAATCATAGTTCTAGGCATTACAGGAATTGGATAATTAAATCTGCATTTTTTAACCTTTTGCCCTTTGTAACATGTATGCGTGTGTTTGTGCCTCTGTAGTCCTATATATGGATTATTTTCGTCATAATTACATGTTATGAATTTGTCTATAAATGCGACGCAATTTTCTACGCTGTTAATATCTGATTTGTCGTAATTTGGAGCATTTTTAAGCCATAAAAATATATGTTCATGTGGAGATCCTCTCATCTGAAATTCAGTCCGGCTGTAACTATCTTCAACTGAATAATCTTCAAAAATACTAAAATTTTGCTTCAGAAACATTATAAATTTATTTAATTTATAGTCAAAATATCTTGCACATGTAACTGGATCATTTTTAATTAGGTTTGTTTTTTCAAATTCGTCTAATTCATAAGCTTCTTCTATAGTTATGTCCCTTCCAGAATTTATTTTTACCAATGATTTTATTAATTCAGGCCAAATTTTCTCGCCAGCAGAAACAGTGAGAAATATAGCAGGTTTCCCAAGCTGACGTATCATTGCTAACAGCCCTTTTTTCTTAGATTCCCAATAAGAAGGTGAGGATCTGACGTTTTTTAAAATTTTATACCCATCATCAAATTTTGTTATTTTGTCCAAAAAATCTTTTTGTAGAGCGTTTCCCGCAGATAAATTGCAATTTTGCTTAGTTTTCCTAAGACATATATTAATATTTGCCAAACAGGATTTTTCTAATTTCTTTTTTGCCATATATAGTACTCTTGTAGGAGTGCATGATCTCCGGTCACATTTTCTGCATTCTGATTTCGCTCTATCATTATACGAAATTGAAGTATTTAATCCATGTCCCGCAAAAATTTTCGGAAAACATAATTCTTCTAAATGATCAATTATGTGCCAAGGTACTGGTTTTTCATTTTGACAGGGAGCAGTTACTTTAATTTTGTCGTTCATTTCCTTATTTCTGTCAATGATTAGAACTTCTTCGTCAATTTCAATTTGCCCAAAATCATATGAATCATTAATAATACTATCCATTGAAGAATTTGAAGTAGAAATAATATTCGTACTACTTTCATCGTTATCGCTTTGGTCAACAATAAAATTAACTTGTTCATCATATTTATGTTCATAATTTGCGAAATATCTCTGATCAACTTCTATATTGTATTTTTTGTAAAGCGGTGTATTCAATAAGTATTTTAGAGCGTCACATACAATTGCAGGTCTTATAGTCTCGAACATATAATCAGATCGGTGGCACATATGTCTCTTTAATTTTACCTGAATAGTGTCCATTTGATCAAAATTTCTTGGTAGAACTTGTAAAATTTTATTAATCTGGAGTGGTACATTTACTACGCTCCCTTTCTGGCCTAATTGTGCATTTAAGGCATATGACTTTAACGGTCTTATTTGCATAAAGTTAATGTACGGAGCTACCATCCTTTCTTCAAGTGGTGATAATATTTTTATACACTCCGGTAAAACTGGAAACTTTAAATTATTACTAGTAGCTAATTTTGGTACTGTGCCTTTAGATATATATTTTTTACAAGTTTTGCACAAATAATTTGAGGGTAAGTTATGAATTAGATCATAAAATTCTTGGGTTTGTCCTGTTCTATCTTCATATTCGCAATAAATAATTGAATGCTTAAAAAATAATCCTTCGCAACAAAAACAAGTAATATCTGGCGTATGACATCTGTCTTTCATAAACTGTAATTCTAGTTTTGATATATCCAAATTGTGTCTTAGTAAATTATTATAAATATTTTCTCTGTAGCGCATTAAGTCATTTTGTCTTTTTCTTCTTTTTGCTGCATTATCACAAGTTTTTTCACTTTCTCGGAAAGTAATGTCTTCTCTTCTTTTTTTTATAGTTGATTTATTTTTCTCATTTTCAACTTTTTTGTAATCTTTATTTTCCCTCTTTTTTTGCATACTTATTTTATTTCTTTCATTTTCCATACTTGTATAACTTAGATTTGTTCTTCTCTCTTGCATGTTTATTTTATTTATTTCATTTTCAGCACTTTTGTATATTTCATTTTTTCTTCTTTCTTGCATGTTGATTTTATTTCTTTCTTTTTCTATACTGTTGTATATTTCATCTTTTCTTCTTTATTGATTTTATTTATTTCATTTTCAACACTTTTGTATATTTCATCTTGTCTTCTTTCTTGCATGTTTATTTTATTTATTTCATTTTCAGCACTTCTGTATATTTCATCTTTTCTTCTGTCTTGCATGTTGATTTTATTTATTTCATTTTCAGCACTTTTGTATATTTCATCTTTTCTTTTTTCTTGTTTGTGGATTTTATTTTTTTCATTTTCAGCACTTCTGTATATTTCATCTTGTCTTCTTTCTTGCATGTATATTTTATTTATTTCATTTTCAGCACTTTTATATATTTCATCTTTTCTTCTTTCTTGCATGTTGATTTTATTTCTTTCTATTTCTGTACTCTTGTATAATTCATCTTTTCTTTTTTCTGCTTGTTGATTTTATTTTTTTCATTTTCAGCACTTTTGTATATTTCAATTTGTCTTCTTTCCTGCATGTTTTTTTTATTTCTTTCTTTTTCTATACTCTTGTATATTTCATCTTTCCTTCTTTCTTGTTTATTGATTTTACTTTTTTCATTTTCAGCACTTTTGTATATTTCAATTTGTCTTCTTTCCTGCATGTTTTTTTTATTTCTTTCTTTTTCTATACTCTTGTATATTTCATCTTTTCTTCTTTCTTGCATGTTTATTTTATTTATTTCATTTTCAGTACTTTTGTATATTTCATCTTTTCTTCTTTCTTTCATGTTTATATTATTTATCTCATTTTCTGTTTTCCTGTAGTTTTCATTTTCTAGTCTTCTCTTTCTCATGTTTAATAAATTTTTATTATTTTCTTTTAGTTTATAATCCACATTTTCTCTAATTTTCCTCATTCTATCTTTCCCATTCTGCAATTCTTTTATCTTTTCATCTTTATTAATTCCATATTTATTTTTTTTATCTTTGTTTATTTGTTTCGACGATTTTTTCTTGGTCTTCATGATTACTAAAATTATATCTTATTTATACATGTTAATCTACTTGTAATGAAAAACATTAATTTACCTTTTAAGTATATATGTATTTATATATTTTATATTATTTTAAGATAATCTTGTGCACTTGACACATGTCAATTAGTATTATCTTTTTATTTTAGAAGCTACCATGGTAGCAGCATAGCTGACTAATTTATGAAATTTATTTCTTTATCATGTTATAACTCTACATCTATTGAACATGAAGGAAAAAGTATAATTAAATCGTATAGAGAAGAACATTTTCTTTCATTTATAATAACATAAATTTTCAAAAAATGATATTTAACCGCGTTTTTTTAAGAAAAACTGTTAAAAACCTCAAATAAGGGTACTTCCGGTTGATCAATTATAACCAAAATCTAATCAGCTCTTCATATGGATGTAATGAAAAGGAATACGAAAGAATTATAATATTTAGAATTGTAGTGTTGGAGTTATCGTCGGAGAAAATTTTGTCACACACACACACACACACACACGGACACACAGACACACACACAGACACACACACGGACACACACACACACACATACAGACATCATCTTAAAAATAGTAAATTCGTATATTAGGGACCACAAAACGTGTTTATTCATTAAAAACTCACCACCGAATTTTTTGACCAAAGACAATACCTTCCTTACCTAAAGTTGACGGAAGGTAAAAACTATTTTTCACATTTTGTCTCCGAATTGCTTCAAAATGCGTTTTCTACACGAAAAACGTGTATTTAGAGTGTTTTACAGCAATTTGTTTAAGGGCTCACTGGGTTGAAAAGGGCACCACGGAATCCCTTCAAAAGCTTGTATACACTAAAATATAGTATAATCTGTCATATTCTGCCATAAGACAGCATATTCCATTAACACATAAGAAAAAACACGTGTCCAAAGATTTTACTCTAAAATGCTTTTTACACCGCAAAACGATGATTTCTGATGAAAAAACTATTTTTCACATTTTGTCTCCGAATTGCTTCAAAATGCGTTTTCTACACGAAATACGTGTATTTAGAGTGTTTTACAGCAATTTGTTTAAGGTGTCACTGGGTTGAAAAGGGCACCACGGAATCCCTTCAAAAGCTTGTATACACTAAATTATAGTATAATCTGTCATATTCTGCCATAAGACAGCATATTCCATTAACACATAAGAAAAAACACGTGTCCAAAGATTTTACTCAAAAATGCTTTTTACACCGCAAAACGATGATTTCTGATGAAAAAACTATTTTTCACATTTTGTCTCCGAATTGCTTCAAAATGCGTTTTCTACACGAAAAACGTGTATTTAGAGTGTTTTACAGCAATTTGTTTAAGGGCTCACTGGGTTGAAAAGGGCACCACGGAATCCCTTCAAAAGCTTGTATACACTAAAATATAGTATAATCTGTCATATTCTGCCATAAGACAGCATATTCCATTAACACATAAGAAAAAACACGTGTCCAAAGATTTTACTCAAAAATGCTTTTTACACCGCAAAACGATGATTTCTGATGAAAAAACTATTTTTCACATTTTGTCTCCGAATTGCTTCAAAATGCGGTTTCTACACGAAATACGTGTATTTAGAGTGTTTTACAGCAATTTGTTTAAGGGCTCACTGGGTTGAAAAGGGCACCACGGAATCCCTTCAAAAGCTTGTATACACTAAAATATAGTATAATCTGTCATATTCTGCCATAAGACAGCATATTCCATTAACACATAAGAAAAAACACGTGTCCAAAGATTTTACTCAAAAATGCTTTTTACACCGCAAAACGATGATTTCTGATGAAAAAACTATTTTTCACATTTTGTCTCCGAATTGCTTCAAAATGCGTTTTCTACACGAAAAACGTGTATTTAGAGTGTTTTACAGCAATTTGTTTAAGGTGTCACTGGGTTGAAAAGGGCACCACGGAATCCCTTCAAAAGCTTGTATACACTAAATTATAGTATAATCTGTCATATTCTGCCATAAGACAGCATATTCCATTAACACATAAGAAAAAACACGTGTCCAAAGATTTTACTCAAAAATGCTTTTTACACCGCAAAACGATGATTTCTGATGAAAAAACTATTTTTCACATTTTGTCTCCGAATTGCTTCAAAATGCGTTTTCTACACGAAAAACGTGTATTTAGAGTGTTTTACAGCAATTTGTTTAAGGGCTCACTGGGTTGAAAAGGGCACCACGGAATCCCTTCAAAAGCTTGTATACACTAAAATATAGTATAATCTGTCATATTCTGCCATAAGACAGCATATTCCATTAACACATAAGAAAAAACACGTGTCCAAAGATTTTACTCAAAAATGCTTTTTACACCGCAAAACGATGATTTCTGATGAAAAAACTATTTTTCACATTTTGTCTCCGAATTGCTTCAAAATGCGTTTTCTACAGGAAAAACGTGTATTTAGAGTGTTTTACAGCAATTTGTTTAAGGGCTCACTGGGTTGAAAATGGCACCACGGAATCCCTTCAAAAGCTTGTATACACTAAATTATAGTATAATCTGTCATATTCTGCCATAAGACAGCATATTCCATTAACACATAAGAAAAAACACGTGTCCAAAGATTTTACTCAAAAATGCTTTTTACACCGCAAAACGATGATTTCTGATGAAAAAACTATTTTTCACATTTTGTCTCCGAATTGCTTCAAAATGCGTTTTCTACACGAAAAACGTGTATTTAGAGTGTTTTACAGCAATTTGTTTAAGGGCTCACTGGTTTGAAAATGGCACCACGGAATCCCTTCAAAAGCTTGTATAAATATAGTATAATCTGTCATATTCTGCCATAAGACAGCATATTCCATTAACACATAAGAAAAAACACGTGTCCAAAGATTTTACTCAAAAATGCTTTTTACACCGCAAAATGATGATTTCTGATGAAAAAACTATTTTTCACATTTTGTCTCCGAATTGCTTCAAAATGCGTTTTCTACACGAAAAACGTGTATTTAGAGTGTTTTACAGCAATTTGTTTAAGGGCTCACTGGGTTGAAAAGGGCACCACGGAATCCCTTCAAAAGCTTGTATACATTAAAATATAGTATAATCTGTCATATTCTGCCATAAGACAGCATATTCCATTAACACATAAGAAAAAACACGTGTCCAAAGATTTTACTCAAAAATGCTTTTTACACCGCAAAACGATGATTTCTGATGAAAAAACTATTTTTCATATTTTGTCTCCGAATTGCTTCAAAATGCGTTTTCTACACGAAAAACGTGTATTTAGAGTGTTTTACAGCAATTTGTTTAAGGGCTCACTGGGTTGAAAAGGGCACCACGGAATCCCTTCAAAAGCTGGTATACACTAAAATATAGTATAATCTGTCATATTCTGCCATAAGACAGCATATTCCATTAACACATAAGAAAAAACACGTGTCCAAAGATTTTACTCAAAAATGCTTTTTACACCGCAAAACGATGATTTCTGATGAAAAAACAATTTTTCACATTTTGTCTCCGAATTGCTTCAAAATGCGTTTTCTACACGAAAAACGTGTATTTAGAGTGTTTTACAGCAATTTGTTGAAGGGCTCACTGGGTTGAAAAGGGCACCACGGAATCCCTTCAAAAGCTTGTATACACTAAAATATAGTATAATCTGTCATATTCTGCCATATGACAGCATATTCCATTAACACATAAGAAAAAACACGTGTCCAAAGATTTTACTCAAAAATGCTTTTTACACCGCAAAACGATGATTTCTGATGAAAAAACTATTTTTCACATTTTGTCTCCGAATTGCTTCAAAATGCGTTTTCTACACGAAAAACGTGTATTTAGAGTGTTTTACAGCAATTTGTTTAAGGGCTCACTGGGTTGAAAAGGGCACTACGGAATCCCTTCAAAAGCTTGTATACACTAAAATATAGTATAATCTGTCATATTCTGCCATAAGACAGCATATTCCATTAACACATAAGAAAAAACACGTGTCCAAAGATTTTACTCAAAAATGCTTTTTACACCGCAAAACGATGATTTCTGATGAAAAAACTATTTTTCCACATTTTGTCTCCGAATTGCTTCAAAATGCGTTTTCTACACGAAAAACATGTATTTAGAGTGTTTTACAGCAATTTGTTTAAGGGCTCACTGGGTTGAAAAGGGCACCACGGAATCCCTTCAAAAGCTTGTATACACTAAAATATAGTATAATCTGTCATATTCTGCCATAAGACAGCATATTCCATTAACACATAAGAAAAAAACACGTGTCCAAAGATTTTACTCTAAAATGCTTTTTACACCGCAAAACGATGATTTCTGATGAAAAAACTATTTTTCACATTTTGTCTCCGAATTGCTTCAAAATGCGTTTTCTACACGAAAAACGTGTATTTAGAGTGTTTTTACAGCAATTTGTTTAAGGTGTCACTGAGTTGAAAAGGGCACCACGGAATCCCTTCAAAAGCTTGTATACACTAAATTATAGTATAATCTGTCATATTCTGCCATAAGACAGCATATTCCATTAACACATAAGAAAAAAACACGTGTCCAAAGATTTTACTCAAAAATGCTTTTTACACCGCAAAACGATGATTTCTGATGAAAAAACTATTTTTCCACATTTTGTCTCCGAATTGCTTCAAAATGCGTTTTCTACACGAAAAACGTGTATTTAGAGTGTTTTACAGCAATTTGTTTAAGGGCTCACTGGGTTGAAAAGGGCACCACGGAATCCCTTCAAAAGCTTGTATACACTAAAATATAGTATAATCTGTCATATTCTGCCATAAAGACAGCATATTCCATTAACACATAAGAAAAAACACGTGTCCAAAGATTTTACTCAAAAATGCTTTTTACACCGCAAAACGATGATTTCTGATGAAAAAAACTATTTTTCACATTTTGTCTCCGAATTGCTTCAAAATGCGGTTTCTACACGAAATACGTGTATTTAGAGTGTTTTACAGCAATTTGTTTAAGGGCTCACTGGGTTGAAAAGGGCACCACGGAATCCCTTCAAAAGCTTGTATACACTAAAATATAGTATAATCTGTCATATTCTGCCATAAGACAGCATATTCCATTAACACATAAGAAAAAAACACGTGTCCAAAGATTTTACTCAAAAAATGCTTTTTACACCGCAAAACGATGATTTCTGATGAAAAAAACTATTTTTCACATTTTGTCTCCGAATTGCTTCAAAATGCGTTTTCTACACGAAAAACGTGTATTTAGAGTGTTTTACAGCAATTTGTTTAAGGGCTCACTGGGTTGAAAAGGGCACCACGGAATCCCTTCAAAAGCTTGTATACACTAAAATATAGTATAATCTGTCATATTCTGCCATAAGACAGCATATTCCATTAACACATAAGAAAAAACACGTGTCCAAAGATTTTACTCAAAAATGCTTTTTACACCGCAAAACGATGATTTCTGATGAAAAAACTATTTTTCACATTTGGTCTCCGAATTGCTTCAAAATGCGTTTTCTACACGAAAAACGTGTATTTAGAGTGTTTTACAGCAATTTGTTTAAGGGGCTCACTGGGTTGAAAAGGGCACCACGGAATCCTTTCAAAAGCTTGTATACACTAAAATATAGTATAATCTGTCATATTCTGCCATAAGACAGCATATTCCATTAACACATAAGAAAAAAACACGTGTCCAAAGATTTTACTCAAAAAATGCTTTTTACACCGCAAAACGATGATTTCTGATGAAAAAACTATTTTTCACATTTTGTCTCCGAATTGCTTCAAAATGCGTTTTCTACACGAAAAACGCGTATTTAGAGTGTTTTAACAGCAATTTGTTTAAGGGCTCACTGGGTTGAAAAGGGCACCACGGAATCCCTTCAAAAGCTTGTATACACTAAAATATAGTATAATCTGTCATATTCTGCCATAAGACAGCATATTCCATTAACACATAAGAAAAAAACACGTGTCCAAAGATTTTACTCAAAAATGCTTTTTACACCGCAAAACGATGATTTCTGATGAAAAAACTATTTTTCACATTTGGTCTCCGAATTGCTTCAAAATGCGTTTTCTACACGAAAAACGTGTATTTAGAGTGTTTTACAGCAATTTGTTTAAGGGCTCACTGGGTTGAAAATGGCACCACGAAATCCCTTCAAAAGCTTGTATACCACTAAAATATAGTATAATCTGTCATATTCTGCCATAAGACAGCATATTCCATTAACACATAAGAAAAAACACGTGTCCAAAGATTTTACTCAAAAATGCTTTTTACACCGCAAAACGATGATTTCTGATGAAAAAACTATTTTTCACATTTTGTCTCCGAATTGCTTCAAATTGCGTTTTCTACACGAAAAACGTGTATTTAGAGTGTTTTACAGCAATTTGTTTTAAGGGCTCACTGGGTTGAAAAAGGGCACCACGGAATCCCTTCAAAAGCTTGTAAACACTAAAAATATAATATAATCTGTCATATTCTGCCATAAGACAGCATATTCCATTAAACACATAAGAAAAAACACGTGTCCAAAGATTTTACTCAAAAATGCTTTTTACACCGCAAAACGATGATTTCTGATGAAAAAACTATTTTTCACATTTTGTCTCCGAATTGCTTCAAAATGCGTTTTCTACACGAAAAAACGTGTATTTAGAGTGTTTTTACAACAATTTGTTTAAGGGCTCACTGGGTTGAAAATGGCACCACGGAATCCCTTTCAAAAGCTTGTATACACTAAAATATAGTATAATCTGTCATATTCTGCCATAAAGACAGCATATTCCATTAACACATAAGAAAAAACACGTGTCCAAAGATTTTACTCAAAAATGCTTTTTACACCGCAAAACGATGATTTCTGATGAAAAAACTATTTTTCACATTTTGTCTCCGAATTGCTTCAAAATGCGTTTTCTACACGAAAAACGTGTATTTAGAGTGTTTTACAGCAATTTGTTTAAGGGCTCACTGGGTTGAAAAGGGCACCACGGAATCCCTTCAAAAGCTTGTAAACACTAAAATATAGTATAATCTGTCCATATTCTGCCATAAGACAGCATATTCCATTAACACATAAGAAAAAACACGTGTCCAAAGATTTTACTCAAAAATGCTTTTTACACCGCAAAACGATGATTTCTGATGAAAAAACTATTTTTCACATTTTGTCTCCGGAATTGCTTCAAAATGCGTTTTCTACACGAAAAAACGTGTATTTAGAGTGTTTTACAGCAATTTGTTTAAGGGCTCACTGGGTTGAAAAGGGCACCACGGAATCCCTTCAAAAGCTTGTATACACTAAAATATAGTATATATCTGTCATATTCTGCCATAAGACAGCATATTCCATTAACACATAAGAAAAAAACACGTGTCCAAAGATTTTACTCAAAAATGCTTTTTACACCGCAAAACGATGATTTCTGATGAAAAAACTATTTTTACATTTTGTCTCCGAATTGCTTCAAAATGCGTTTTCTACACGAAAAACGTGTATTTAGAGTGTTTTACAGCAATTTGTTTAAGGGCTCACTGGGTTGAAAAGGGCACCACGGAATCCCTTCAAAAGCTTGTATACACTAAAATATAGTATAATCTGTCATATTCTGCCATAAGACAGCATATTCCATTAACACATAAGAAAAAACACGTGTCCAAAGATTTTACTCAAAAATGCTTTTTACACCGCAAAACGATGATTTCTGATGAAAAAACTATTTTTCACATTTTGTCTCCGAATTGCTTCAAAATGCGTTTTCTACAGGAAAAACGTGTATTTAGAGTGTTTTACAGCAATTTGTTTAAGGGCTCACTGGGTTGAAAAGGGCACCACGGAATCCCTTCAAAAGCTTGTATACACTAAAATATAGTATAATCTGTCATATTCTGCCATAAGACAGCATATTCCGTTAAACACATAAGAAAAAAACACGTGTCCAAAGATTTTACTCAAAAATGCTTTTTACACCGCAAAACGATGATTTCTGATGAAAAAACTATTTTTCACATTTTGTCTCCGAATTGCTTCAAAATGCGTTTTCTACACGAAAAACGTGTATTTAGAGTGTTTTACAGCAATTTGTTTAAGAGCTCACTGGGTTGAAAAGGGCACCACGGAATCCCTTCAAAAGCTTGTATACACTAAAATATAGTATAATCTGTCATAATCTGCCATAAGACAGCATATTCCATTAACACATAAGAAAAAACACGTGTCCAAAGATTTTACTCAAAAAATGCTTTTTACACCGCAAAAACGATGATTTCTGATGAAAAAACTATTTTTCCACATTTTGTCTCCGAATTGCTTCAAAATGCGTTTTCTACACGAAAAACGTGTATTTAGAGTGTTTTACAACAATTTGTTTAAGGGCTCACTGGGTTGAAAAGGGCACCACGGAATCCCTTCAAAAGCTTGTATACACTAAAATATAGTATAATCTGTCATATTCTGCCATAAGACAGCATATTCCATTAACACATAAGAAAAAACACGTGTCCAAAGATTTTACTCAAAAATGCTTTTTACACCGCAAAACGATGATTTCTGATGAAAAAACTATTTTTCACATTTTGTCTCCGAATTGCTTCAAAATGTCGTTTTCTACACGAAATACGTGTATTTAGAGTGTTTTACAGCAATTTGTCCCTTCAAAAGCTTGTATACACTAAAATATAGTATAATCTGTCATATTCTGCCATAAGACAGCATATTCCATTAACACATAAGAAAAAACACGTGTCCAAAAATTTTACTCAAAAATGCTTTTTACACCGCAAAACGATGATTTCTGATGAAAAAACTATTTTTCACATTTTGTCTCCGAATTGCTTCAAATGCGTTTTCTACACGAAAAACGTGTATTTAGAGTGTTTTACAGCAATTTGTTTAAGGGCTCACTGGGTTGAAAAGGGCACCACGGAATCCCTTCAAAAGCTTGTATACACTAAAATATAGTATAAACTGTCATATTCTGCCATAAGACAGCATATTCCATTAACACATAAGAAAAAACACGTGTCCAAAGATTTTACTCAAAAATGCTTTTTACACCGCAAAACGATGATTTCTGATGAAAAAACTATTTTTCACATTTTGTCTCCGAATTGCTTCAAAATGCGTTTTCTACACGAAAAACGTGTATTTAGAGTGTTTTACAGCAATTTGTTTAAGGCTCACTGGGTTGAAAAGGGCACCACGGAATCCCTTCAAAAGCTTGTATACACTAAAATATAGTATAATCTGTCATATTCTGCCATAAGACAGCATATTCCATTAACACATAAGGAAAAAACACGTGTCCAAAGATTTTACTCAAAAATGCTTTTTACACCGCAAAACGATGATTTCTGATGAAAAAACTATTTTTCACATTTTGTCTCCGAATTGCTTCAAAATGCGTTTTCTACACGAAAAACGTGTATTTAGAGTGTTTTACAGCAATTTGTTTAAGGGCTCACTGGGTTGAAAAGGGCACCACGGAATCCCTTCAAAAGCTTGTATACACTAAAATATAGTATAATCTGTCATATTCTGCCATAAGACAGCATATTCCATTAACACATAAGAAAAAACACGTGTCCAAAGATTTTACTCAAAAATGCTTTTTACACCGCAAAACGATGATTTCTGATGAAAAAACTATTTTTCACATTTTGTCTCCGAATTGCTTCAAAATGCGTTTTCTACACGAAAAACGTGTATTTAGAGTGTTTTACAGCAATTTGTTTAAGGGCTCACTGGGTTGAAAAGGGCACCACGGAATCCCTTCAAAAGCTTGTATACACTAAAATATAGTATAATCTGTCATATTCTGCCATAAGACAGCATATTCCATTAACACATAAGAAAAAACACGTGTCCAAAGACTTTACTCAAAAATGCTTTTTACACCGCAAAACGATGATTTCTGATGAAAAAACTATTTTTCACATTTTGTCTCCGAATTGCTTCAAAATGCGTTTTCTACAAGAAAAACGTGTATTTAGAGTGTTTTACAGCAATTTGTTTAAGGGCTCACTGGGTTGAAAAGGGCACCACGGAATCCCTTCAAAAGCTTGTATACACTAAAAATATAGTACATATAATCTGTCATATTCTGCCATAAGACAGCATATTCCATTAACACATAAGAAAAAACACGTGTCCAAAGATTTTACTCAAAAATGCTTTTTACACCGCAAAACGATGATTTCTGATGAAAAAACTATTTTTCACATTTTGTCTCCGAATTGCGTCAAAATGCGTTTTCTACACGAAAAACGTGTATTTAGAGTTTTTTACAGCAATTTGTTTAAGGGCTCACTGGGTTGAAAAGGGCTCCACGGAATCCCTTCAAAAGCTTGTATACACTAAAATATAGTATAATCTGTCATATTCTGCCATAAGACAGCATATTCCATTAACACATAAGAAAAAACACGTGTCCAAAGATTTTACTCAAAAAAGCTTTTTACACCGCAAAACGATGATTTCTGATGAAAAAACTATTTTTCACATTTTGTCTCCGAATTGCTTCAAAATGCGTTTTCTACACGAAAAACGTGTATTTAGAGTGTTTTACAGCAATTTGTTTAAGGGCTCACTGGGTTGAAAAGGGCACCACGGAATCTCTTCAAAAGCTTGTATACACTAAAATATAGTATAATCTGTCATATTCTGCCATAAGACAGCATATTCCATTAACACATAAGAAAAAACACGTGTCCAAAGATTTTACTCAAAAATGCTTTTTACACCGCAAAACGATGATTTCTGATGAAAAAACTATTTTTCACATTTTGTCTCCGAATTGCTTCAAAATGCGTTTTCTACACGAAAAACGTGTATTTAGAGTGTTTTACAGCAATTTGTTTAAGGGCTCACTGGGTTGAAAAGGGCACCACGGAATCCCTTCAAAAGCTTGTATACACTAAAATATAGTATAATCTGTCATATTCTGCCATAAGACAGCATATTCCATTAACACATAAGAAATAACACGTGTCCAAAAATTTTACTCAAAAATGTTTTTTACACCGCAAAACGATGATTTCTGATGAAAAAACTATTTTTCACATTTTGTCTCCGAATTGCTTCAAAATGCGTTTTCTACACGAGAAACGTGTATTTAGAGTGTTTTACAGCAATTTGTTTAAGGGCTCACTGGGTTGAAAAGGGCACCACGGAATTCCTTAAAAAGCTTGTATACACTAAAATATAGTATAATCTGTCATATTCTGCCATAAGACAGCATATTCCATTAACACATAAGAAAAAACACGTGTCCAAAGATTTTACTCAAAAATGCTTTTTACACCGCAAAACGATGATTTCTGATGAAAAAACTATTTTTCACATTTTGTCTCCGAATTGCTTCAAAATGCGTTTTCTACACGAAAAACGTGTATTTAGAGTGTTTTACAGCAATTTGTTTAAGGGCTCACTGGGTTGAAAAGGGCACCACGGAATCCCTTCAAAAGCTTGTATACACTAGAATATAGTATAATCTGTCATATTCTGCCATAAGACAGCATATTCCATTAACACATAAGAAAAAACACGTGTCCAAAGATTTTACTCAAAAATGCTTTTTACACCGCAAAACGATGATTTCTGATGAAAAAACTATTTTTTACATTTTGTCTCCGAATTGCTTCAAAATGCGTTTTCTACACGAAAAACGTGTATTTAGAGTGTTTTACAGCAATTTTTTTAAGGGCTCACTGGGTTGAAAAGGGCACCACGGAATCCCATCAAAAGCTTTTATACACTAAAATATAGTATAATCTGTCATATTCTGCCATAAGACAGCATATTCCATTAACACATAAGAAAAAACACGTGTCCAAAGATTTTACTCAAAAATGCTTTTTACACCGCAAAACGATGATTTCTGATGAAAAAACTATTTTTCACATTTTGTCTCCGAATTGCTTCAAAATGCGTTTTCTACACGAAAAACGTGTATTTAGAGTGTTTTACAGCAATTTGTTTAAGGGCTCACTGGGTTGAAAAGGGCACCACGGAATCCCTTCAAAAGCTTGTATACACTAAAATATAGTATAATCTGTCATATTCTGCCATAAGACAGCATATTCCATTAACACATAAGAAAAAACACGTGTCCAAAGATTTTACTCAAAAATGCTTTTTACACCGCAAAACGATGATTTCTGATGAAAAAACTATTTTTCACATTTTGTCTCCGAATTGCTTCAAAATGCGTTTTCTACACGAAAAACGTGTATTTAGAGTGTTTTACAGCAATTTGTTTAAGGGCTCACTGGGTTGAAAAGGGCACCACGGAATCCCTTCAAAAGCTTGTATACACTAAAATATAGTATAATCTGTCATATTCTGCCATAAGACAGCATATTCCATTAACACATAAGAAAAAACACGTGTCCAAAGATTTTACTCAAAAATGCTTTTTACACCGCAAAACGATGATTTCTGATGAAAAAACTATTTTTCACATTTTGTCTCCGAATTGCTTCAAAATGCGTTTTCTACACGAAAAACGTGTATTTAGAGTGTTTTCCAGCAATTTGTTTAAGGGCTCACTGGGTTGAAAAGGGCACCACGGAATCCCTTCGAAAGCTTGTATACACTAAAATATAGTATAATCTGTCATATTCTGCCATAAGACAGCATATTCCATTAACACATAAGAAAAAACACGTGTCCAAAGATTTTACTCAAAAATGCTTTTTACACCGCAAAACGATGATTTCTGATGAAAAAACTATTTTTCACATTTTCTCTCCGAATTGCTTCAAAATGCGTTTTCTACACGAAAAACGTGTATTTAGAGTGTTTTACAGCAATTTGTTTAAGGGCTCACTGGGTTGAAAAGGGCACCACGGAATCCCTTCAAAAGCTTGTATACACTAAAATATAGTACCTATAATCTGTCATATTCTGCCATAAGACAGCATATTCCATTAACACATAAGAAAAAACACGTGTCCAAAGATTTTACTCAAAAATGCTTTTTACACCGCAAAACGATGATTTCTGATGAAAAAACTATTTTTCACATTTTGTCTCCGAATTGCTTCAAAATGCGTTTTCTACACGAAAAACGTGTATTTAGAGTGTTTTACAGCAATTTGTTTAAGGGCTCACTGGGTTGAAAAGAACACCACGGAAACCCTTCAAAAGCTTGTATACACTAAAATATAGTATAATCTGTCATATTCTGCCATAAGACAGCATATTCCATTAACACATAAGAAAAAACACGTGTCCAAAGATTTTACTCAAAAATGCTTTTTACACCGCAAAACGATGATTTCTGATGAAAAAACTATTTTTCACATTTTGTCTCCGAATTGCTTCAAAATGCGTTTTCTACACGAAAAACGTGTATTTAGAGTGTTTTCCAGCAATTTGTTTAAGGGCTCACTGGGTTGAAAAGGGCACCACGGAATCCCTTCGAAAGCTTGTATACACTAAAATATAGTATAATCTGTCATATTCTGCCATAAGACAGCATATTCCATTAACACATAAGAAAAAACACGTGTCCAAAGATTTTACTCAAAAATGCTTTTTACACCGCAAAACGATGATTTCTGATGAAAAAACTATTTTTCACATTTTGTCTCCGAATTGCTTCAAAATGCGTTATCTACACGAAAAACGTGTATTTAGAGTGTTTTACAGCAATTTGTTTAAGGGCTCACTGGGTTGAAAAGGGCACCACGGAATCCCTTCAAAAGCTTGTATACACTAAAATATAGTATAATCTGTCATATTCTGCCATAAGACAGCATATTCCATTAACACATAAGAAAAAACACGTGTCCAAAGATTTTACTCAAAAATGCTTTTTACACCGCAAAACGATGATTTCTGATGAAAAAACTATTTTTCACATTTTGTCTCCGAATTGCTTCAAAATGCGTTTTCTACACGAAAAACGTGTATTTAGAGTGTTTTACAGCAATTTGTTTAAGGGCTCACTGGGTTGAAAAGGGCACCACGGAAACCCTTCAAAAGCTTGTATACACTAAAATATAGTATAATCTGTCATATTCTGCCATAAGACAGCATATTCCATTAACACATAAGAAATAACACGTGTCCAAAAATTTTACTCAAAAATGCTTTTTACACCGCAAAACGATGATTTCTGATGAAAAAACTATTTTTCACATTTTGTCTCCGAATTGCTTCAAAATGCGTTTTCTACACGAAAAACGTGTATTTAGAGTGTTTTACAGCAATTTGTTTAAGGGCTCACTGGGTTGAAAAGGGCACCACGGAATCCCTTCAAAAGCTTGTATACACTAAAATATAGTATAATCTGTCATATTCTGCCATAAGACAGCATATTCCATTAACACATAAGAAAAAAACACGTGTCCAAAGATTTTACTCAAAAATGCTTTTTACACCGCAAAACGATGATTTCTGATGAAAAAACTATTTTTCACATTTTGTCTCCGAATTGCTTCAAAATGCGTTTTCTACACGAAAAACGTGTATTTAGAGTGTTTTACAGCAATTTGTTTAAGGGCTCACTGGGTTGAAAAGGGCACCACGGAATCCCTTCAAAAGCTTGTATACACTAAAATATAGTATAATCTGTCATATTCTGCCATAAGACAGCATATTCCATTAACACATAAGGAAAAACACGTGTCCAAAGATTTTACTCAAAAATGCTTTTTACACCGCAAAACGATGATTTCTGATGAAAAAACTATTTTTCACATTTTGTGTCCGAATTGCTTCAAAATGCGTTTTCTACACGAAAAACGTGTATTTAGAGTGTTTTACAGCAATTTGTTTAAGGGCTCACTGGGTTGAAAAGGGCACCACGGAATCCCTTCAAAAGCTTGTATACACTAAAATATAGTATAATCTGTCATATTCTGCCATAAGACAGCATATTCCATTAACACATAAGAAAAAACACGTGTCCAAAGATTTTACTCAAAAATGTTTTTTACACCGCAAAACGATGATTTCTGACGAAAAAACTATTTTTCACATTTTGTCTCCGAATTGCTTCAAAATGCGTTTTCTACACAAAAAACGTGTATTTAGAGTGTTTTACAGCAATTTGTTTAAGGGCTCACTGGGTTGAAAAGGGCACCACGGAATCCCTTCAAAAGCTTGTATACACTAAAATATAGTATAATCTGTCATATTCTGCCATAAGACAGCATATTCCATTAACACATAAGAAAAAACACGTGTCCAAAGATTTTACTCAAAAATGCTTTTTACACCGCAAAACGATGATTTCTGATGAAAAAACTATATTTCACATTTTGTCTCCGAATTGCTTCAAAATGCGTTTTCTACACGAAAAACTTGTATTTAGAGTGTTTTACAGCAATTTGTTTAAGGGCTCACTGGGTTGAAAAGGGCACCACGGAATCCCTTCAAAAGCTTGTATACACTAAAATATAGTATAATCTGTCATATTCTGCCATAAGACAGCATATTCCATTAACACATAAGAAAAAACACGTGTCCAAAGATTTTACTCAAAAATGCTTTTTACACCGCAAAACGATGATTTCTGATGAAAAAACTATATTTCACATTTTGTCTCCGAATTGCTTCAAAATGCGTTTTCTACACGAAAAACGTGTATTTAGAGTGTTTTACAGCAATTTGTTTAAGGGCTCACTGGGTTGAAAAGGGCACCACGGAATCCCTTCAAAAGCTTGTATACACTAAAATATAGTATAATCTGTCATATTCTGCCATAAGACAGCATATTCCATTAACACATAAGAAAAAACACGTGTCCAAAGATTTTACTCAAAAATGCTTTTTACACCGCAAAACGATGATTTCTGATGAAAAAACTATTTTTCACATTTTGTCTCCGAATTGCTTCAAAATGCGTTATCTACACGAAAAACGTGTATTTAGAGTGTTTTACAGCAATTTGTTTAAGGGCTCACTGGGTTGAAAAGGGCACCACGGAATCCCTTCAAAAGCTTGTATACACTAAAATATAGTATAATCTGTCATATTCTGCCATAAGACAGCATATTCCATTAACATATAAGAAAAAACACGTGTCCAAAGATTTTACTCAAAAATGCTTTTTACACCGCAAAACGATGATTTCTGATGAAAAAACTATTTTTCACATTTTGTCTCCGAATTGCTTCAAAATGCGTTTTCTACACGAAAAACGTGTATTTAGAGTGTTTTACAGCAATTTGTTTAAGGGCTCACTGGGTTGAAAAGGGCACCACGGAATCCCTTCAAAAGCTTGTATACACTAGAATATAGTATAATCTGTCATATTCTGCCATAAGACAGCATATTCCATTAACACATAAGAAAAAACACGTGTCCAAAGATTTTACTCAAAAATGCTTTTTATACCGCAGAAGGATGATTTCTGATGAAAAAACTATATTTCACATTTTGTCTCCGAATTGCTTCAAAATGCGTTTTCTACACGAAAAACGTGTATTTAGAGTGTTTTACAGCAATTTGTTTAAGGGCTCACTGGGTTGAAAAGGGCACCACGGAATCCCTTCAAAAGCTTGTATACACTAAAATATAGTATAATCTGTCATATTCTGCCATAAGACAGCATATTCCATTAACACATAAGAAAAAACACGTGTCCAAAGATTTTACTCAAAAATGCTTTTTACACCGCAAAACGATGATTTCTGATGAAAAAACTATTTTTCACATTTTGTCTCCGAATTGCTTCAAAATGCGTTTTCTACACGAAAAACGTGTATTTAGAGTGTTTTACAGCAATTTGTTTAAGGGCTCACTGGGTTGAAAAGGGCACCACGGAATCCCTTCAAAAGCTTGTATACACTAAAATATAGTATAATCTGTCATATTCTGCCATAAGACAGCATATTCCATTAACACATAAGAAAAAACACCCAAAGATTTTACTCAAAAATGCTTTTTACACCGCAAAACGATGATTTCTGATGAAAAAACTATTTTTCACATTTTGTCTCCGAATTGCTTCAAAATGCGTTTTCTACACGAAAAACGTGTATTTAGAGTGTTTTACAGCAATTTGTTTAAGGGCTCACTGGGTTGAAAAGGGCACCACGGAATCCCTTCAAAAGCTTGTATACACTAAAATATAGTATAATCTGTCATATTCTGCCATAAGACAGCATATTCCATTAACACATAAGAAAAAACACGTGTCCAAAGATTTTACTCAAAAATGCTTTTTACACCGCAAAACGATGATTTCTGATGAAAAAACTATTTTTCACATTTTGTCTCCGAATTGCTTCAAAATGCGTTTTCTACACGAAAAACGTGTATTTAGAGTGTTTTACAGCAATTTGTTTAAGGGCTCACTGGGTTGAAAAGGGCACCACGGAATCCCTTCAAAAGCTTGTATACACTAAAATATAGTATAATCTGTCATATTCTGCCATAAGACAGCATATTCCATTAACACATAAGAAAAAACAAGTGTCCAAAGATTTTACTCAAAAATGCTTTTTACACCGCAAAACGATGATTTCTGATGAAAAAACTATTTTTCACATTTTGTCTCCGAATTGCTTCAAAATGCGTTTTCTACACGAAAAACGTGTATTTAGAGTGTTTTACAGCAATTTGTTTAAGGGCTCACTGGGTTGAAAATGGCACCACGGAATCCCTTCAAAAGCTTGTATACACTAAAATATAGTATAATCTGTCATATTCTGCCATAAGACAGCATATTCCATTAACACATAAGAAAAAACACGTGTCCAAAGATTTTACTCAAAATTGCTTTTTACACCGCAAAACGATGATTTCTGATGAAAAAACTATTTTTCACATTTTGTCTCCGAATTGCTTCAAAATGCGTTTTCTACACGAAAAACGTGTATTTAGAGTGTTTTACAGCAATTTGTTTAAGAGCTCACTGGGTTGAAAAGGGCACCACGGAATCCCTTCAAAAGCTTGTATACACTAAAATATAGTATAATCTGTCATATTCTGCCATAAGACAGCATATTCCATTAACACATAAGAAAAAACACGTGTCCAAAGATTTTACTCAAAAATGCTTTTTACACCGCAAAACGATGATTTCTGATGAAAAAACTATTTTTCACATTTTGTCTCCGAATTGCTTCAAAATGCGTTTTCTACACGAAAAACGTGTATTTAGAGTGTTTTACAGCAATTTGTTTAAGGGCTCACTGGGTTGAAAAGGGCACCACGGAATCCCTTCAAAAGCTTGTATACACTAAAATATAGTATAATCTGTCATATTCTGCCATAAGACAGCATATTCCATTAACACATAAGAAAAAACACGTGTCCAAAGAATTTACTCAAAGATGCTTTTTACACCGCAAAACGATGATTTCTGATGAAAAAACTATTTTTCACATTTTGTCTCCGAATTGCTTCAAAATGCGTTTTCTACACGAAAAACGTGTATTTAGAGTGTTTTACAGCAATTTGTTTAAGGGCTCACTGGGTTGAAAAGGGCACCACGGAATCCCTTCAAAAGCTTGTATACACTAAAATATAGTATGATCTGTCATATTCTGCCATAAGACAGCATATTCCATTAACACATAAGAAAAAACACGTGTCCAAAGATTTTACTCAAAAATGCTTTTTACACCGCAAAACGATGATTTCTGATGAAAAAACTATTTTTCACATTTTGTCTCCGAATTGCTTCAAAATGCGTTTTCTACACGAAAAACGTGTATTTAGAGTGTTTTACAGCAATTTGTTTAAGGGCTCACTGGGTTGAAAAGGGCACCACGGAATCCCTTCAAAAGCTTGTATACACTAAAATATAGTATAATCTGTCATATTCTACCATAAGACAGCATATTCCATTAACACATAAGAAAAAACAAGTGTCCAAAGATTTTACTCAAAAATGCTTTTTACACCGCAAAACGATGATTTCTGATGAAAAAACTATTTTTCACATTTTGTCTCCGAATTGCTTCAAAATGCGTTTTCTACACGAAAAACGTGTATTTAGAGTGTTTTACAGCAATTTGTTTAACCCTCCCGTGACCGTGCTATTGAAAATTACGCCGGAGCCCAAGCGGGGTAACTTAGTTACCCCGGGCAGATTTTTAACATTCTAAAGATTTATCTTCATTTCATTAACTGTAACGGTTTTGTAGGTTAAAATCAGGGATGGTATCCGAAATAAGAACCGAAACCATTAACCGAAAAATACCGAAAAAAAATGAGAACCGAAACCGAAACCTGTACCGAAATTCGAAACAAATACAAAACCGGAATTGAAAGCAAAACCCTTTTTTATTTATCGGTTAACCGCATTATATACACGTCTCTTTTTAGTTGTTAAATATTGTGAATTTTTATTATAAAAATATTTATGTATAAAAAAGTATAAATATAAATTTATTTTTTATTTTTTTTTGTCGAAAAGTATTTCAATTTTCAACGTAGTCAACGTAGTACCTCAATCGGGTGGCGCTCGAAATCCGTTACATGTTACATTTATATAGGCATTTAACATGAGAAATTAGAATACTGTTCACGTGGTTGTGGACACTTTTTGCATCATTATAATAATTGTTCAAAATTAATAATATTATTATTCTCGTAAATTACTTTTGCAAAACCGAAACCCTTTTAGTAAAACCGGTATACCAAAACCGATTGCTGTATAAAAACCGAAACCCAAATCAAAACAGAATTTTTATTTTCACGATGACCGAAAGCGTAACCCAAACCGATATTTTTTATGGTTACCATCCCTGGTTAAAATAAATACAAAAATAAGTTTTTAAAGATATTTTACTTTAATAAACACAAATATAACTTATAAAATAATTGGAATGCATCAATAAAACAAAATAAGAATAAAAAAAAATTAAATGGCCATCTCTTCACATTCAGAGCATAAATATGTTTTTGTTTCTTTTCTGTGAAGATTGCAAACCTTTTTGCTACATGTGTCACAGGAAATTCTGGACTTCCGGTCCTGTTTTCTCGGACAAAGTTCACATCTCAAACTTGATGGTCGAGGAGCATTTGCCGGATCTTGTTCCACTTGATGGTTGCTTTCTTCCAGGAACATGTCAATTGCCATTTTCACATTTTTGTGGAAGTTTTTAATGTTTAATTTTCTTTGTAGCACATTTGGTAATGCAATTTCTTGTGACAGAGTACAAAGAAATTTACGGCGATAACTCCTATCCTCAGATAAATCAGGATATTTTTACGTAAATATTATAAACGCGTTTAGAGCGGCCATATCAATTATTTCCATGAAAATTCGAAGAGGCCAACGTTTTGTTGCTCGAGCACAACTATACTCCTTAGTCATATGGTCTCCAGTATCTACAGCGCCTTTTGTCTTATTATAATGAATAATTATTTCCGGTTTGTTTCGTAAGTCGCCTGTTGTTTCCACGCCGTGGAATTGTGTAGACAGCAAAAGAACGGCTTGTCGTTTTTTAGGCACATATGAAACAAGTGTTAGTTGTTCACAAAATCCAAATAAGCTGGAAAACTCTGCGCGAGAAACATGTGGCAAAAATTCGGCGGGAATTTCACGTTTGTTCGATCGTAATGTTCCTGTAATAGTTAATTTATGTTTGAAAAGTTCTTGAGCCAGAGGGATGGACGTAAAAAAATTATCAGTTGTAACACCTCTCCATGAACCAAAATACGGTTTTACCATATCTAAAACTACTCTTTGTCCCTGGTTTACTTCTCTTTGATTATTTATCACTCCCAGGTAAACCTGTGAATTTAGTATATATGCTGTTTCAGAGTCGGCACAAACCCAAATTTTTATTCCGTATCGCTCAGGTTTGCTTTTTATATATACCCTAAAGGGACATTTTCCGCGAAATGTAGCTAAGCGTTCATCAATTGTGACGTTGGTGTTTGGAGAAAAATTTGCTTTGCAATTTGTGACAAAACTATCATAAGTTTGGCGTATTGCCTCTAATTTGTCGCCGCTTATTTGGATTCTATCATTTCTTGTGGCCGGATCGTCAAACCGGATATGTCTATAGATTTCTTTGAATCTATTCCTCGACAAAACAACAGTAAAATAGGGCTGTTTGAATAAACTATTTTCTGTCCACATTTCAGTTATGTGCAGTTTTCTTCCACGATTTCTTCCTCCGGCTATTAGTACACCAATAAAAGCTTGAATTTCTTCTAGTGTAACATTTTTCCATTGCTTTTCTTGTGCTGGATGCTCTATGTTCCATTTCGAAGTGACCTTGTCGCCCTGTCTATTTGTATGAACACATATGTCTGTCAGCATGTCATCCGTAATAAAAAGCTTGAAAGAATCCAAAATCGAAGTAATCTGTAAACTAAAATCTGTATTTAGAGAAGTCACCGCAAACATTTAAGTTATAAAAATTTCTTACTCGTAATTTGACAAAACCTACATACCTAGAATTTTGTAAACCGACATTTGCCTTTACAATATTATGTGCTAAGCGTCTTGTATGTGCAGGCGGCGTCGATTTCCATTCAAATCCAGATTTAGACTTATAAACTGTAACAGTATTAGAAAACTCTCCAATTTGGTTGTCGTCTACGTCTTCAGTTTCATGTTCATCAGGAATATGAATTTCTTCTTCTATATTATCCTCTACGCCACTCTCCTCATCTTCACTAATTTCATATTCATTTTCACTATCACTTTTTTCCAGCAACAGACGTAACTCATCGTCCGTCAAATATTTGCGAGCCATTGTGTAAATCGTATAAAAACAACCGCACACACCAAATTTGGGGACGAAATGACACAAGTGCAATATTGAGACACTCAAGTTCAGATTTATGAAAGTTTCAACATGTTCTGTGAATATAATTTTACAAACAAGACAGGCCGTGTGGGGTAACTCAGTTACCCCAGCGCATAAAAATTAAGTAAACTTATACATTTTAAAATTAAAATTGGACATACCCGTTACAACAATGTAAGAAAAAGATTCACACAGGCATAGCTAGAAGGATTTTTTTGATAAAAATTTATTTAAAAAGTTATCGCAAAAAATTTCATCTTGGGGTAACTGAGTTACCCCGCACGGTCACGGGAGGGTTAAGGGCTCACTGGGTTGAAAAGGGCACCACGGAATCCCTTCAAAAGCTTGTATACACTAAAATATAGTATAATCTGTCATATTCTGCCATAAGACAGCATATTCCATTAACACATAAGAAAAAACACGTGTCCAAAGATTTTACTCAAAAATGCTTTTTACACCGCAAAACGATGATTTCTGATGAAAAAACTATTTTTCACATTTTGTCTCCGAATTGCTTCAAAATGCGTTTTCTACACGAAAAACGTGTATTTAGAGTGTTTTACAGCAATTTGTTTAAGGGCTCACTGGGTTGAAAAGGGCACCACGGAATCCCTTCAAAAGCTTGTATACACTAAAATATAGTATAATCTGTCATATTCTGCCATAAGACAGCATATTCCATTAACACATAAGAAAAAACACGTGTCCAAAGATTTTACTCAAAAATGCTTTTTACACCGCAAAACGATGATTTCTGATGAAAAAACTATTTTTCACATTTTGTCTCCGAATTGCTTCAAAATGCGTTTTCTACACGAAAAACGTGTATTTAGAGTGTTTTACAGCAATTTGTTTAAGGGCTCACTGGGTTGAAAAGGGCACCACGGAATCCCTTCAAAAGCTTGTATACACTAAAATATAGTATAATCTGTCATATTCTGCCATAAGACAGCATATTCCATTAACACATAAGAAAAAACACGTGTCCAAAGATTTTACTCAAAAATGTTTTTTACACCGCAAAACGATGATTTCTGATGAAAAAACTATTTTTCACATTTTGTCTCCGAATTGCTTCAAAATGCGTTTTCTACACGAAAAACGTGTATTTAGAGTGTTTTACAGCAATTTGTTTAAGGGCTCACGGGGTTGAAAAGGGCAACACGGAATCCCTTCAAAAGCTTGTATACACTAAAATATAGTATAATCTGTCATATTCTGTCATAAGACAGCATATTCCATTAACACATAAGAAAAAACAGGTGTCCAAAGATTTTACTCAAAAATGCTTTTTACACCGCAAAACGATGATTTCTGATGAAAAAACTATTTTTCACATTTTGTCTCCGAATTGCTTCAAAATGCGTTTTCTACACGAAAAACGTGTATTTAGAGTGTTTTACAGCAATTTGTTTAAGGGCTCACTGGGTTGAAAATGGCACCACGGAATCCCTTCAAAAGCTTGTATACACTAAAATATAGTATAATCTGTCATATTCTGCCATAAGACAGCATATTCCATTAACACATAAGAAAAAACACGTGTCCAAAGATTTTACTCAAAAATGCTTTTTACACCGCAAAACGATGATTTCTGATGAAAAAACTATTTTTCACATTTTGTCTCCGAATTGCTTCAAAATGCGTTTTCTACACGAAAAACGTGTATTTAGAGTGTTTTACAGCAATTTGTTTAAGGGCTCACTGGGTTGAAAAGGGCACCACGGAATCCCTTCAAAAGCTTGTATACACTAAAATATAGTATAATCTGTCATATTCTGCCATAAGACAGCATATTCCATTAACACATAAGAAAAAACACGTGTCCAAAGATTTTACTCAAAAATGCTTTTTACACCGCAAAACGATGATTTCTGATGAAAATACTATTTTTCACATTTTGTCTCCGAATTGCTTCAAAATGCGTTTTCTACACGAAAAACGTGTATTTAGAGTGTTTTACAGCAATTTGTTTAAGGGCTCACTGGGTTGAAAAGGGCACCACGGAATCCCTTCAAAAGCTTGTATACACTAAAATATAGTATAATCTGTCATATTCTGCCATAAGACAGCATATTCCATTAACACATAAGAAAAAACACGTGTCCAAAGATTTTACTCAAAAATGCTTTTTACACCGCAAAACGATGATTTCTGATGAAAAAACTATTTTTCACATTTTGTCTCCGAATTGCTTCAAAATGCGTTTTCTACACGAAAAACGTGTATTTAGAGTGTTTTACAGCAATTTGTTTAAGGGCTCACTGGGTTGAAAAGGGCACCACGGAATCCCTTCAAAAGCTTGTATACACTAAAATATAGTATAATCTGTCATATTCTGCCATAAGACAGCATATTCCATTAACACATAAGAAAAAACAAGTGTCCAAAGATTTTACTCAAAAATGCTTTTTACACCGCAAAACGATGATTTCTGATGAAAAAACTATTTTTCACATTTTGTCTCCGAATTGCTTCAAAATGCGTTTTCTACACGAAAAACGTGTATTTAGAGTGTTTTACAGCAATTTGTTTAAGGGCTCACTGGGTTGAAAATGGCACCACGGAATCCCTTCAAAAGCTTGTATACACTAAAATATAGTATAATCTGTCATATTCTGCCATAAGACAGCATATTCCATTAACACATAAGAAAAAACACGTGTCCAAAGATTTTACTCAAAATTGCTTTTTACACCGCAAAACGATGATTTCTGATGAAAAAACTATTTTTCACATTTTGTCTCCGAATTGCTTCAAAATGCGTTTTCTACACGAAAAACGTGTATTTAGAGTGTTTTACAGCAATTTGTTTAAGAGCTCACTGGGTTGAAAAGGGCACCACGGAATCCCTTCAAAAGCTTGTATACACTAAAATATAGTATAATCTGTCATATTCTGCCATAAGACAGCATATTCCATTAACACATAAGAAAAAACACGTGTCCAAAGATTTTACTCAAAAATGCTTTTTACACCGCAAAACGATGATTTCTGATGAAAAAACTATTTTTCACATTTTGTCTCCGAATTGCTTCAAAATGCGTTTTCTACACGAAAAACGTGTATTTAGAGTGTTTTACAGCAATTTGTTTAAGGGCTCACTGGGTTGAAAAGGGCACCACGGAATCCCTTCAAAAGCTTGTATACACTAAAATATAGTATAATCTGTCATATTCTGCCATAAGACAGCATATTCCATTAACACATAAGAAAAAACACGTGTCCAAAGATTTTACTCAAAAATGTTTTTTACACCGCAAAACGATGATTTCTGATGAAAAAACTATTTTTCACATTTTGTCTCCGAATTGCTTCAAAATGCGTTTTCTACACGAAAAACGTGTATTTAGAGTGTTTTACAGCAATTTGTTTAAGGGCTCACTGGGTTGAAAAGGGCAACACGGAATCCCTTCAAAAGCTTGTATACACTAAAATATAGTATAATCTGTCATATTCTGCCATAAGACAGCATATTCCATTAACACATAAGAAAAAACAGGTGTCCAAAGATTTTACTCAAAAATGCTTTTTACACCGCAAAACGATGATTTCTGATGAAAAAACTATTTTTCACATTTTGTCTCCGAATTGCTTCAAAATGCGTTTTCTACACGAAAAACGTGTATTTAGAGTGTTTTACAGCAATTTGTTTAAGGGCTCACTGGGTTGAAAATGGCACCACGGAATCCCTTCAAAAGCTTGTATACACTAAAATATAGTATAATATGTCATATTCTGCCATAAGACAGCATATTCCATTAACACATAAGAAAAAAACAAGTGTCCAAAGATTTTACTCAAAAATGCTTTTTACACCGCAAAACGATGATTTCTGATGAAAAAACTATTTTTCACATTTTGTCTCCGAATTGCTTCAAAATGCGTTTTCTACACGAAAAACGTGTATTTAGAGTGTTTTACAGCAATTTGTTTAAGGGCTCACTGGGTTGAAAATGGCACCACGGAATCCCTTCAAAAGCTTGTATACACTAAAATATAGTATAATCTGTCATATTCTGCCATAAGACAGCATATTCCATTAACACATAAGAAAAAACACGTGTCCAAAGATTTTACTCAAAATTGCTTTTTACACCGCAAAACGATGATTTCTGATGAAAAAACTATTTTTCACATTTTGTCTCCGAATTGCTTCAAAATGCGTTTTCTACACGAAAAACGTGTATTTAGAGTGTTTTACAGCAATTTGTTTAAGAGCTCACTGGGTTGAAAAGGGCACCACGGAATCCCTTCAAAAGCTTGTATACACTAAAATATAGTATAATCTGTCATATTCTGCCATAAGACAGCATATTCCATTAACACATAAGAAAAAACACGTGTCCAAAGATTTTACTCAAAAATGCTTTTTACACCGCAAAACGATGATTTCTGATGAAAAAACTATTTTTCACATTTTGTCTCCGAATTGCTTCAAAATGCGTTTTCTACACGAAAAACGTGTATTTAGAGTGTTTTACAGCAATTTGTTTAAGGGCTCACTGGGTTGAAAAGGGCACCACGGAATCCCTTCAAAAGCTTGTATACACTAAAATATAGTATAATCTGTCATATTCTGCCATAAGACAGCATATTCCATTAACACATAAGAAAAAACACGTGTCCAAAGATTTTACTCAAAAATGTTTTTTACACCGCAAAACGATGATTTCTGATGAAAAAACTATTTTTCACATTTTGTCTCCGAATTGCTTCAAAATGCGTTTTCTACACGAAAAACGTGTATTTAGAGTGTTTTACAGCAATTTGTTTAAGGGCTCACTGGGTTGAAAAGGGCACCACGGAATCCCTTCAAAAGCTTGTATACACTAAAATATAGTATAATATGTCATATTCTGCCATAAGACAGCATATTCCATTAAAACATAAGAAAAAACACGTGTCCAAAGATGTTACTCAAAAATGCTTTTTACACCGCAAAACGATGATTTCTGATGAAAAAACTATTTTTCACATTTTGTCTCCGAATTGCTTCAAAATGCGTTTTCTACACGAAAAACGTGTATTTAGAGTGTTTTACAGCAATTTGTTTAAGGGCTCACTGGGTTGAAAAGGGCACCACGGAATCCCTTCAAAAGCTTGTATACACTAAAATATAGTATAATCTGTCATATTCTGCCATAAGACAGCATATTCCATTAACACATAAGAAAAAACACGTGTCCAAATATTTTACTCAAAAATGTTTTTTACACCGCAAAACGATGATTTCTGATGAAAAAACTATTTTTCACATTTTGTCTCCGAATTGCTTCAAAATGCGTTTTCTACACGAAAAACGTGTATTTAGAGTGTTTTACAGCAATTTGTTTAAGGGCTCACTGGGTTGAAAAGGGCACCACGGAATCCCTTCAAAAGCTTGTATACACTAAAATATAGTATAATCTGTCATATTCTGCCATAAGACAGCATATTCCATTAACACATAAGAAAAAACACGTGTCCAAAGATTTTACTCAAAAATGCTTTTTACACCGCAAAACGATGATTTCTGATGAAGAAACTATTTTTCACATTTTGTCTCCGAATTGCTTCAAAATGCGTTTTCTACACGAAAAACGTGTATTTAGAGTGTTTTACAGCAATTTGTTTAAGGGCTCACTGGGTTGAAAAGGGCACCACGGAATCCCTTCAAAAGCTTGTATACACTAAAATATAGTATAATCTGTCATATTCTGCCATAAGACAGCATATTCCATTAACACATAAGAAAAAACACGTGTCCAAAGATTTTACTCAAAAATGCTTTTTACACCGCAAAACGATGATTTCTGATGAAAAAACTATTTTTCACATTTTGTCTCCGAATTGCTTCAAAATGCGTTTTCTACACGAAAAAACGTGTATTTAGAGTGTTTTACAGCAATTTGTTTAAGGGCTCACTGGGTTGAAAAGGGCACCACGGAATCCCTTCAAAAGCTTGTATACACTAAAATATAGTATAATCTGTCATATTCTGCCATAAGACAGCATATTCCATTAACACATAAGAAAAAACACGTGTCCCAAAGATTTTACTCAACAATGCTTTTTACACCGCAAAACGATGATTTCTGATGAAAATACTATTTTTCACATTTTGTCTCCGAATTGCTTCAAAATGCGTTTTCTACACGAAAAACGTGTATTTAGAGTGTTTTACAGCAATTTGTTTAAGGGCTCACTGGGTTGAAAAGGGCACCACGGAATCCCTTCAAAAGCTTGTATACACTAAAATATAGTATAATCTGTCATATTCTGCCATAAGACAGCATATTCCATTAACACATAAGAAAAAACACGTGTCCAAAGATTTTACTCAAAAATGCTTTTTACACCGCAAAACGATGATTTCTGATGAAAAAACTATTTTTCACATTTTGTCTCCGAATTGCTTCAAAATGCGTTTTCTACACGAAAAACGTGTATTTAGAGTGTTTTACAGCAATTTGTTTAAGGGCTCACTGGGTTGAAAAGGGCACCACGGAATCCCTTCAAAAGCTTGTATACACTAAAATATAGTATAATCTGTCATATTCTGCCATAAGACAGCATATTCCATTAACACATAAGAAAAAACAAGTGTCCAAAGATTTACTCAAAAATGCTTTTTACACCGCAAAACGATGATTTCTGATGAAAAAACTATTTTTCACATTTTGTCTCCGAATTGCTTCAAAATGCGTTTTCTACACGAAAAACGTGTATTTAGAGTGTTTTACAGCAATTTGTTTAAGGGCTCACTGGGTTGAAAATGGCACCACGGAATCCCTTCAAAAGCTTGTATACACTAAAATATAGTATAATCTGTCATATTCTGCCATAAGACAGCATATTCCATTAACACATAAGAAAAAACACGTGTCCAAAGATTTTACTCAAAATTGCTTTTTACACCGCAAAACGATGATTTCTGATGAAAAAACTATTTATCACATTTTGTCTCCGAATTGCTTCAAAATGCGTTTTCTACACGAAAAACGTGTATTTAGAGTGTTTTACAGCAATTTGTTTAAGAGCTCACTGGGTTGAAAAGGGCACCACGGAATCCCTTCAAAAGCTTGTATACACTAAAATATAGTATAATCTGTCATATTCTGCCATAAGACAGCATATTCCATTAACACATAAGAAAAAACACGTGTCCAAAGATTTTACTCAAAAATGCTTTTTACACCGCAAAACGATGATTTCTGATGAAAAAACTATTTTTCACATTTTGTCTCCGAATTGCTTCAAAATGCGTTTTCTACACGAAAAACGTGTATTTAGAGTGTTTATACAGCAATTTGTTTAAGGGCTCACTGGGTTGAAAAGGGCACCACGGAATCCCTTCAAAAGCTTGTATACACTAAAATATAGTATAATCTGTCATATTCTGCCATAAGACAGCATATTCCATTAACACATAAGAAAAAAACACGTGTCCAAAGAATTTACTCAAAAATGCTTTTTACACCGCAAAACGATGATTTCTGATGAAAAAACTATTTTTCACATTTTGTCTCCGAATTGCTTCAAAATGCGTTTTCTACACGAAAAACGTGTATTTAGAGTGTTTTACAGCAATTTGTTTAAGGGCTCACTGGGTTGAAAAGGGCACCACGGAATCCCTTCAAAAGCTTGTATACACTAAAATATAGTATGATCTGTCATATTCTGCCATAAGACAGCATATTCCATTAACACATAAGAAAAAACACGTGTCCAAAGATTTTACTCAAAAATGCTTTTTACACCGCAAAACGATGATTTCTGATGAAAAAACTATTTTTCACATTTTGTCTCCGAATTGCTTCAAAATGCGTTTTCTACACGAAAAACGTATATTTAGAGTGTTTTACAGCAATTTGTTTAAGGGCTCACTGGGTTGAAAAGGGCACCACGGAATCCCTTCAAAAGCTTGTATACACTAAAATATAGTATAATCTGTCAAATTTTGCCATAAGACAGCATATTCCATTAACACATAAGAAAAAAACACGTGTCCAAAGATTTTACTCAAAAATGCTTTTTACACCGCAAAACGATGATTTCTGATGAAAAAACTATTTTTCACATTTTGTCTCCGAATTGCTTCAAAATGCGTTTTCTACACGAAAAACGTGTATTTAGAGTGTTTTACAGCAATTTGTTTAAGGGCTCACTGGGTTGAAAAGGGCACCACGGAATCCCTTCAAAAGCTTGTATACACTAAAATATAGTATAATCTGTCATATTCTGCCATAAGACAGCATATTCCATTAACACATAAGAAAAAACACGTGTCCAAAGATTTTACTCAAAAATGCTTTTTACACCGCAAAACGATGATTTCTGATGAAAAAACTATTTTTCACATTTTGTCTCCGAATTGCTTCAAAATGCGTTTTCTACACGAAAAACGTGTATTTAGAGTGTTTTACAGCAATTTGTTTAAGGGCTCACTGGGTTGAAAAGGGCACCACGGAATCCCTTCAAAAGCTTGTATACACTAAAATATAGTATAATCTGTCATATTCTGCCATAAGACAGCATATTCCATTAACACATAAGAAAAAACACGTGTCCAAAGATTTTACTCAAAAATGCTTTTTACACCGCAAAACGATGATTTCTGATGAAAAAACTATTTTTCACATTTTGTCTCCGAATTGCTTCAAAATGCGTTTTCTACACGAAAAACGTGTATTTAGAGTGTTTTACAGCAATTTGTTTAAGGGCTCACTGGGTTGAAAAGGGCACCACGGAATCCCTTCAAAAGCTTGTATACACTAAAATATAGTATAATCTGTCATATTCTGCCATAAGACAGCATATTCCATTAACACATAAGAAAAAACACGTGTCCAAAGATTTTACTCAAAAATGCTTTTTACACCGCAAAACGATGATTTCTGATGAAAAAACTATTTTTCACATTTTGTCTCCGAATTGCTTCAAAATGCGTTTTCTACACGAAAAACGTGTATTTAGAGTGTTTTACAGCAATTTGTTTAAGGGCTCACTGGGTTGAAAAGGGCACCACGGAATCCCTTCAAAAGCTTGTATACACTAAAATATAGTATAATCTGTCATATTCTGCCATAAGACAGCATATTCCATTAACACATAAGAAAAAACACGTGTCCAAAGATTTTACTCAAAAATGTTTTTTACACCGCAAAACGATGATTTCTGATGAAAAAACTATTTTTCACATTTTGTCTCCGAATTGCTTCAAAATGCGTTTTCTACACGAAAAACGTGTATTTAGAGTGTTTTACAGCAATTTGTTTAAGGGCTCACTGGGTTGAAAAGGGCAACACGGAATCCCTTCAAAAGCTTGTATACACTAAAATATAGTATAATCTGTCATATTCTGCCATAAGACAGCATATTCCATTAACACATAAGAAAAAACAGGTGTCCAAAGATTTTACTCAAAAATGCTTTTTACACCGCAAAACGATGATTTCTGATGAAAAAACTATTTTTCACATTTTGTCTCCGAATTGCTTCAAAATGCGTTTTCTACACGAAAAACGTGTATTTAGAGTGTTTTACAGCAATTTGTTTAAGGGCTCACTGGGTTGAAAATGGCACCACGGAATCCCTTCAAAAGCTTGTATACACTAAAATATAGTATAATATGTCATATTCTGCCATAAGACAGCATATTCCATTAAAACATAAGAAAAAACACGTGTCCAAAGATGTTACTCAAAAATGCTTTTTATACCGCAAAACGATGATTTCTGATGAAAAAACTATTTTTCACATTTTGTCTCCGAATTGCATCAAAAATGCGTTTTCTACACGAAAAACGTGTATTTAGAGTGTTTTACAGCAATTTGTTTAAGGGCTCACTGGGTTGAAAAGAGCACCACGGAATCCCTTCAAAAGCTTGTATACACTAAAACATAGTATAATCTGTCATATTCTGCCATAAGACAGCATATTCCATTAACACATAAGAAAAAACACGTGTCCAAAGATTTTACTCAAAAATGTTTTTTACACCGCAAAACAATGATTTCTGATGAAAAAACTATTTTTCACATTTTGTCTCCGAATTGCTTCAAAATGCGTTTTCTACACGAAAAACGTGTATTTAGAGTGTTTTACAGCAATTTGTTTAAGGGCTCACTGGGTTGAAAAGGGCACAACGGAATCCCTTCAAAATCTTGTATACACTAAAATATAGTATAATCTGTTATATTCTGCCATAAGACAGCATATTCCATTAACACATAAGAAAAAACACGTGTCCAAAGATTTTACTCAAAAATGCTTTTTACACCGCAAAACGATGATTTCTGATGAAAAAACTATTTTTCACATTTTGTCTCCGAATTGCTTCAAAATGCGTTTTCTACACGAAAAACGTGTATTTAGAGTGTTTTACAGCAATTTGTTTAAGGGCTCACTGGGTTGAAAAGGGCACCACGGAATCCCTTCAAAAGCTTGTATACACTAAAATATAGTATAATCTGTCATATTCTGCCATAAGACAGCATATTCCATTAACACATAAGAAAAAACACGTGTCCAAAGATTTTACTCAAAAATGCTTTTTACACCGCAAAACGATGATTTCTGATGAAAAAAACTATTTTTCACATTTTGTCTCCGAATTGCTTCAAAATGCGTTTTCTACACGAAAAACGTGTATTTAGAGTGTTTTACAGCAATTTGTTTAAGGGCTCACTGGGTTGAAAAGGGCACCACGGAATCCCTTCAAAAGCTTGTATACACTAAAATATAGTATAATCTGTCATATTCTGCCATAAGACAGCATATTCCATTAACACATAAGAAAAAACACGTGTCCAAAGATTTTACTCAAAAATGCTTTTTACACCGCAAAACGATGATTTCTGATGAAAAAACTATTTTTCACATTTTGTCTCCGAATTGCTTCAAAATGCGTTTTCTACACGAAAAACGTGTATTTAGAGTGTTTTACAGCAATTTGTTTAAGGGCTCACTGGGTTGAAAAGGGCACCACGGAATCCCTTCAAAAGCTTGTATACACTAAAATATAGTATAATCTGTCATATTCTGCCATAAAACAGCATATTCCATTAGCACATAAGAAAAAAACACGTGTCCAAAAGATTTTACTCAAAAATGTTTTTTACACCGCAAAACGATGATTTCTGATGAAAAAACTATTTTTCACATTTTGTCTCCGAATTGCTTCAAAATGCGTTTTCTACACGAAAAACGTGTATTTAGAGTGTTTTACAGCAATTTGTTTAAGGGCTCATTGGGTTGAAAAGGGCAACACGGAATCCCTTCAAAAGCTTGTATACACTAAAATATAGTATAATCTGTCATATTCTGCCATAAGACAGCATATTCCATTAACACATAAGAAAAAACAGGTGTCCAAAGATTTTACTCAAAAATGCTTTTTACACCGCAAAACGATGATTTCTGATGAAAAAACTATTTTTCACATTTTGTCTCCGAATTGCTTCAAAATGCGTTTTCTACACGAAAAACGTGTATTTAGAGTGTTTTACAGCAATTTGTTTAAGGGCTCACTGGGTTGAAAATGGCACCACGGAATCCCTTCAAAAGCTTGTATACACTAAAATATAGTATAATATGTCATATTCTGCCATAAGACAGCATATTCCATTAACACATAAGAAAAAACAAGTGTCCAAAGATTTTACTCAAAAATGCTTTTTACACCGCAAAACGATGATTTCTGATGAAAAAACTATTTTTCACATTTTGTCTCCGAATTGCTTCAAAATGCGTTTTCTACACGAAAAACGTGTATTTAGAGTGTTTTACAGCAATTTGTTTAAGGGCTCACTGGGTTGAAAAGGGCACCACGGAATCCCTTCAAAAGCTTGTATACACTAAAATATAGTATAATCTGTCATATTCTGCCATAAGACAGCATATTCCATTAACACATAAGAAAAAACACGTGTCCAAAGATTTTACTCAAAAATGCTTTTTACACCGCAAAACGATGATTTCTGATGAAAAAACTATTTTTCACATTTTGTCTCCGAATTGCTTCAAAATGCGTTTTCTACACGAAAAACGTGTATTTAGAGTGTTTTACAGCAATTTGTTTAAGGGCTCACTGGGTTGAAAAGGGCAACACGGAATCCCTTCAAAAGCTTGTATACACTAAAATATAGTATAATCTGTCATATTCTGCCATAAACAGCATATTATATTAACACATAAGAAAAAACACGTGTCCAAAGATTTTACTCAAAAATGCTTTTTACACCGCAAAACGATGATTTCTGATGAAAAAACTATTTTTCACATTTTGTCTCCGAATTGCTTCAAAATGCGTTTTCTACACGAAAAATGTGTATTTAGAGTGTTTTACAGCAATTTGTTTAAGGGCTCACTGGGTTGAAAAGGGCACCACGGAATTCCTTCAAAAGCTTGTATACACTAAAATATAGTATAATATGTCATATTCTGCCATAAGACAGCATATTCCATTAAAACATAAGAAAAAACACGTGTCCAAAGATTTTACTCAAAAATGCTTTTTATACCGCAAAACGATGATTTCTGACGAAAAAACTATTTTTCACATTTTGTCTCCGAATTGCTTCAAAATGCGTTTTCTACACGAAAAACGTGTATTTAGAGTGTTTTACAGCAATTTGTTTAAGGGCTCACTGGGTTGAAAAGGGGCACCACGGAATCCCTTCAAAAGCTTGTATACACTAAAATATAGTATAATCTGTCATATTCTGCCATAAGACAGCATATTCCATTAACACATAAGAAAAAACACGTGTCCAAAGATTTTACTCAAAAATGCTTTTTACACAGCAAAACGATGATTTCTGATGAAAAAAACTATTTTTCACATTTTGTCTCCGAATTGCTTCAAAATGCGTTTTCTACACGAAAAATGTGTATTTAGAGTGTTTTACAGCAATTTGTTTAAGGGCTCACTGGGTTGAAAAGGGCACCACGGAATCCCTTCAAAAGCTTGTATACACTAAAATATAGTATAATCTGTCATATTCTGCCATAAGACAGCATATTCCATTAACACATAAGAAAAAAACACGTGTCCAAAGATTTTACTCAAAAATGCTTTTTACACCGCAAAACGATGATTTCTGATGAAAAAACTATTTTTCACATTTTGTCTCCGAATTGCTTCAAAATGCGTTTTCTACACGAAAAACGTGTATTTAGAGTGTTTTACAGCAATTTGTTTAAGGGCTCACTGGGTTGAAAAGGGGCACCACGGAATCCCTTCAAAAGCTTGTATACACTAAAATATAGTAAAATCTGTCATATTCTGCCATAAGACAGCATATTCCATTAACACATAAGAAAAAACACGTGTCCAAAAATTTTACTCAAAAATGCTTTTTACACCGCAAAACGATGATTTCTGATGAAAAAACTATTTTTCACATTTTGTCTCCGAATTGCTTCAAAATGCGTTTTCTACACGAAAAACGTGTATTTAGAGTGTTTTACAGCAATTTGTTTAAGGGCTCACTGGGTTGAAAAGGGCACCACGGAATCCCTTCAAAAGCTTGTATACACTAAAATATAGTATAATCTGTCATATTCTGCCATAAGACAGCATATTCCATTAACACATAAGAAAAAACACGTGTCCAAAGATTTTACTCAAAAATGCTTTTTACACCGCAAAACGATGATTTCTGATGAAAAAACTATTTTTCACATTTTGTCTCCGAATTGCTTCAAAATGCGTTTTCTACACGAAAAACGTGTATTTAGAGTGTTTTACAGCAATTTGTTTAAGGGCTCACTGGGTTGAAAAGGGCACCACGGAATCCCTTCAAAAGCTTGTATACACTAAACTATAGTATAATCTGTCATATTCTGCCATAAGACAGCATATTCCATTAACACATAAGAAAAAACACGTGTCCAAAGATTTTACTCAAAAATGCTTTTTACACCGCAAAAACGATGATTTCTGATGAAAAAACTATTTTTCACATTTTGTCTCCGAATTGCTTCAAAATGCGGTTTCTACACGAAAAACGTGTATTTAGAGTGTTTTACAGCAATTTGTTTAAGGGCTCACTGGGTTGAAAAGGGCACCACGGAATCCCTTCAAAAGCTTGTATACACTAAAATATAGTATAATCTGTCATATTCTGCCATAAGACAGCATATTCCATTAACACATAAGAAAAAACACGTGTCCAAAGATTTTACTCAAAAATGCTTTTTACACCGCAAAACGATGATTTCTGATGAAAAAACTATTTTTCACATTTTGTCTCCGAATTGCTTCAAAAATGCGTTTTCTACACGAAAAACGTGTATTTAGAGTGTTTTTACAGCAATTTGTTTAAGGGCTCACTGGGTTGAAAAGGGCACCACGGAATCCCTTCAAAAGCTTGTATACACTAAAATATAGTATAATCTGTCATATTCTGCCATAAGACAGCATATTCCATTAACACATAAGAAAAAACACGTGTCCAAATATTTTACTCAAAAATGTTTTTTACACCGCAAAACGATGATTTCTGATGAAAAAACTATTTTTCACATTTTGTCTCCGAATTGCTTCAAAATGCGTTTTCTACACGAAAAACGTGTATTTAGAGTGTTTTACAGCAATTTGTTTAAGGGCTCACTGGGTTGAAAATGGCACCACGGAATCCCTTCAAAAGCTTGTATACACTAAAATATAGTATAATATGTCATATTCTGCCATAAGACAGCATATTCCATTAAAACATAAGAAAAAACACGTGTCCAAATATGTTACTCAAAAATGCTTTTTATACCGCAAAACGATGATTTCTGATGAAAAAACTATTTTTCACATTTTGTCTCCGAATTGCATCAAAATGCGTTTTCTACACGAAAAACGTGTATTTAGAGTGTTTTACAGCAATTTGTTTAAGGGCTCACTGGGTTGAAAAGGGCACCACGGAATCCCTTCAAAAGCTTGTATACACTAAAACATAGTATATATCTGTCATATTCTGCCATAAGACAGCATATTCCATTAACACATAAGAAAAAACACGTGTCCAAAGATTTTACTCAAAAATGCTTTTTACACCGCAAAACGATGATTTCTGATGAAAAAACTATTTTTCACATTTTGTCTCCGAATTGCTTCAAAATGCGTTATCTAAACGAAAAACGTGTATTTAGAGTGTTTTACAGCAATTTGTTTAAGGGCTCACTGGGTTGAAAAGGGCACCACGGAATCCCTTCAAAAGCTTGTATACACTAAAATATAGTATAATCTGTCATATTCTGCCATAAGACAGCATATTCCATTAACACATAAGAAAAAACACGTGTCCAAAGATTTTACTCAAAAATGCTTTTTACACCGCAAAACGATGATTTCTGATGAAAAAACTATTTTTCACATTTTGTCTCCGAATTGCTTCAAAATGCGTTTTCTACACGAAAAACGTGTATTTAGAGTGTTTTACAGCAATTTGTTTAAGGGCTCACTGGGTTGAAAAGGGCACCACGGAATCCCTTCAAAAGCTTGTATACACTAAAATATAGTATAATCTGTCATATTCTGCCATAAGACAGCATATTCCATTAACACATAAGAAAAAACACGTGTCCAAAGATTTTACTCAAAAATGCTTTTTACACCGCAAAACGATGATTTCTGATGAAGAAACTATTTTTCACATTTTGTCTCCGAATTGCTTCAAAATGCGTTTTCTACACGAAAAACGTGTATTTAGAGTGTTTTACAGCAATTTGTTTAAGGGCTCACTGGGTTGAAAAGGGCACCACGGAATCCCTTCAAAAGCTTGTATACACTAAAATATAGTATAATCTGTCATATTCTGCCATAAGGCAGCATATTCCATTAACACATAAGAAAAAACACGTGTCCAAAGATTTTACTCAAAAATGCTTTTTACACCGCAAAACGATGATTTCTGATGAAAAAACTATTTTTCACATTTTGTCTCCGAATTGCTTCAAAATGCGTTTTCTACACGAAAAACGTGTATTTAGAGTGTTTTACAGCAATTTGTTTAAGGGCTCACTGGGTTGAAAAGGGCACCACGGAATCCCTTCAAAAGCTTGTATACACTAAAATATAGTATAATCTGTCATATTCTGCCATAAGACAGCATATTCCATTAACACATAAGAAAAAACACGTGTCCAAAGATTTTACTCAAAATGCTTTTTACACCGCAAAACGATGATTTCTGATGAAAATACTATTTTTCACATTTTGTCTCCGAATTGCTTCAAAATGCGTTTTCTACACGAAAAACGTGTATTTAGAGTGTTTTACAGCAATTTGTTTAAGGGCTCACTGGGTTGAAAAGGGCACCACGGAATCCCTTCAAAAGCTTGTATACACTAAAATATAGTATAATCTGTCATATTCTGCCATAAGACAGCATATTCCATTAACACATAAGAAAAAACACGTGTCCAAAGATTTTACTCAAAAATGCTTTTTACACCGCAAAACGATGATTTCTGATGAAAAAACTATTTTTCACATTTTGTCTCCGAATTGCTTCAAAATGCGTTTTCTACACGAAAAACGTGTATTTAGAGTGTCTTTACAGCAATTTGTTTAAGGGCTCACTGGGTTGAAAAGGGCACCACGGAATCCCTTCAAAAGCTTGTATACACTAAAATATAGTATAATCTGTCATATTCTGCCATAAGACAGCATATTCCATTAACACATAAGAAAAAACAAGTGTCCAAAGATTTTACTCAAAAATGCTTTTTACACCGCAAAACGATGATTTCTGATGAAAAAACTATTTTTCACATTTTGTCTCCGAATTGCTTCAAAATGCGTTTTCTACACGAAAAACGTGTATTTAGAGTGTTTTACAGCAATTTGTTTAAGGGCTCACTGGGTTGAAAATGGCACCACGGAATCCCTTCAAAAGCTTGTTATACACTAAAATATAGTATAATCTGTCATATTCTGCCATAAGACAGCATATTCCATTAACACATAAGAAAAAACACGTGTCCAAAGATTTTACTCAAAAATGCTTTTTACACCGCAAAACGATGATTTCTGATGAAAAAACTATTTTTCACATTTTGTCTCCGAATTGCTTCAAAATGCGTTTTCTACACGAAAAAACGTGTATTTAGAGTGTTTTACAGCAATTTGTTTAAGGGCTCACTGGGTTGAAAAGGGCACCACGGAATCCCTTCAAAAGCTTGTATGCACTAAAATATAGTATAATCTGTCATATTCTGCCATAAGACAGCATATTCCATTAACACATAAGAAAAAACACGTGTCCAAAGATTTTACTCAAAAATGCTTTTTACACCGCAAAACGATGATTTCTGATGAAAAAACTATTTTTTCACATTTTGTCTCCGAATTGCTTCAAAAATGCGTTTTCTACACGAAAAACGTGTATTTAGAGTGTTTTACAGCAATTTGTTTAAGGGCTCACTGGGTTGAAAAGGGCACCACGGAATCCCTTCAAAAGCTTGTATACACTAAAATATAGTATAATCTGTCATATTCTGCCATAAGACAGCATATTCCATTAACACATAAGAAAAAACACGTGTCCAAAGATTTTACTCAAAAATGCTTTTTACACCGCAAAACGATGATTTCTGATGAAAAAACTATTTTTCACATTTTGTCTCCGAATTGCTTCAAAATGCGTTCTCTACACGAAAAACGTGTATTTAGAGTGTTTTACAGCAATTTGTTTAAGGGCTCACTGGGTTGAAAAGGGCACCACGGAATCCCTTCAAAAGCTTGTATACACTAAAATATAGTATAATCTGTCATATTCTGCCATAAGACAGCATATTCCATTAACACATAAGAAAAAACACGTGTCCAAAGATTTTACTCAAAAATGCTTTTTACACCGCAAAACGATGATTTCTGATGAAAAAACTATTTTTCACATTTTGTCTCCGAATTGCTTCAAAATGCGTTTTCTACACGAAAAACGTGTATTTAGAGTGTTTTACAGCAATTTGTTTAAGGGCTCACTGGGTTGAAAAGGGCACCACGGAATCCCTTCAAAAGCTTGTATACACTAAAATATAGTATAATCTGTCATATTCTGCCATAAGACAGCATATTCCATTAACACATAAGAAAAAACACGTGTCCAAAGATTTTACTCAAAAATGTTTTTTACAACCGCAAAACGATGATTTCTGATGAAAAAACTATTTTTCACATTTTGTCTCCGAATTGCTTCAAAATGCGTTTTCTACACGAAAAACGTGTATTTAGAGTGTTTTACAGCAATTTGTTTAAGGGCTCACTGGGTTGAAAAGGGCAACACGGAATCCCTTCAAAAGCTTGTATACACTAAAATATAGTATAATCTGTCATATTCTGCCATAAGACAGCATATTCCATTAACACATAAGAAAAAAACAGGTGTCCAAAGATTTTACTCAAAAATGCTTTTTACACCGCAAAACGATGATTTCTGATGAAAAAACTATTTTTCACATTTTGTCTCCGAATTGCTTCAAAATGCGTTTTCTACACGAAAAACGTGTATTTAGAGTGTTTTACAGCAATTTGTTTAAGGGCTCACTGGGTTGAAAATGGCACCACGGAATCCCTTCAAAAGCTTGTATACACTAAAATATAGTATAATATGTCATATTCTGCCATAAGACAGCATATTCCATTAAAACATAAGAAAAAACACGTGTCCAAAGATGTTACTCAAAAATGCTTTTTATACCGCAAAACGATGATTTCTGATGAAAAAACTATTTTTCACATTTTGTCTCCGAATTGCATCAAAATGCGTTTTCTACACGAAAAACGTGTATTTAGAGTGTTTTACAGCAATTTGTTTAAGGGCTCACTGGGTTGAAAAGGGCACCACGGAATCCCTTCAAAAGCTTGTATACACTAAAACATAGTATAATCTGTCATATTCTGCCATAAGACAGCATATTCCATTAACACATAAGAAAAAACACGTGTCCAAAGATTTTACTCAAAAATGTTTTTTTACACCGCAAAACAATGATTTCTGATGAAAAAACTATTTTTCACATTTTGTCTCCGAATTGCTTCAAAATGCGTTTTCTACACGAAAAACGTGTATTTAGAGTGTTTTACAGCAATTTGTTTAAGGGCTCACTGGGTTGAAAAGGGCACCACGGAATCCCTTCAAAATCTTGTATACACTAAAATATAGTATAATCTGTTATATTCTGCCATAAGACAGCATATTCCATTAACACATAAGAAAAAACACGTGTCCAAAGATTTTACTCAAAAATGTTTTTTACACCGCAAAACGATGATTTCTGATGAAAAAACTATTTTTCACATTTTGTCTCCGAATTGCTTCAAAATGCGTTTTCTACACGAAAAACGTGTATTTAGAGTGTTTTACAGCAATTTGTTTAAGGGCTCACTGGGTTGAAAAGGGCAACACGGAATCCCTTCAAAAGCTTGTATACACTAAAATTTAGTATAATCTGTCATATTCTGCCATAAGACAGCATATTCCATTAACACATAAGAAAAAACAGGTGTCCAAAGATTTTACTCAAAAATGCTTTTTACACCGCAAAACGATGATTTCTGATGAAAAAAACTATTTTTCACATTTTGTCTCCGGATTGCTTCAAAATGCGTTTTCTACACGAAAAACGTGTATTTAGAGTGTTTTACAGCAATTTGTTTAAGGGCTCACTGGGTTGAAAATGGCACCACGGAATCCCTTCAAAAGCTTGTATACACTAAAATATAGTATAATATGTCATATTCTGCCATAAGACAGCATATTCCATTAAAACATAAGAAAAAACACGTGTCCAAAGATGTTACTCAAAAATGCTTTTTATACCGCAAAACGATGATTTCTGATGAAAAAAACTATTTTTCACATTTTGTCTCCGAATTGCATCAAAATGCGTTTTCTACACGAAAAACGTGTATTTAGAGTGTTTTACAGCAATTTGTTTAAGGGCTCACTGGGTTGAAAAGGGCACCACGGAATCCCTTCAAAAGCTTGTATACACTAAAACATAGTATAATCTGTCATATTCTGCCATAAGACAGCATATTCCATTAACACATAAGAAAAAACACGTGTCCAAAGATTTTACTCAAAAATGTTTTTTACACCGCAAAACAATGATTTCTGATGAAAAAACTATTTTTCACATTTTGTCTCCGAATTGCTTCAAAATGCGTTTTCTACACGAAAAACGTGTATTTAGAGTGTTTTACAGCAATTTGTTTAAGGGCTCACTGGGTTGAAAAGGGCACCACGGAATCCCTTCAAAATCTTGTATACACTAAAATATAGTATAATCTGTTATATTCTGCCATAAGACAGCATATTCCATTAACACATAAGAAAAAACACGTGTCCAAAGATTTTACTCAAAAATGCTTTTTACACCGCAAAACGATGATTTCTGATGAAAAAACTATTTTTCACATTTTGTCTCCGAATTGCTTCAAAATGCGTTTTCTACACGAAAAACGTGTATTTAGAGTGTTTTACAGCAATTTGTTTAAGGGCTCACTGGTTGAAAAGGGCACCACGGAATCCCTTCAAAAGCTTGTATACACTAAAACATAGTATAATCTGTCATATTCTGCCATAAGACAGCATATTCCATTAACACATAAGAAAAAACACGTGTC
>OW964836.1:17009374-17111306 GCA_943142095.1 Ophonus ardosiacus
TTGTATACATTAAAATACAGTATAATCTGTCATATTCTGCCATAAGTCAGCATATTCCATTCACACATAAGAAAAAACACATGTCCAAAGATTTTACTCAAAAATGCTTTTTACACCGCAAAACGACGATTTCTGATGAAAAAACTATTTTTCACATTTTGTCTCCGAATTGCTTCAAAATGTGTTTTCTACACGAAAAACGTGTATTTAGAGTGTTTTACAGCATTTTGTTTAAGGTCTCACTGGGTTGAAACGGGCACCACGGAATCCCTTCAAAAGCTTGTATACACTAAAATACAGTATAATCTGTCATATTCTGCCGTAAGTCAGCATATTCCATTCACACATAAGAAAAAACACGTGCCCAAAGATTTTACTCAAAAATGCTTTTTACACCGCAAAACGACGATTTCTGATGAAAAAACTATTTTTCACATTTTGTCTCCGAATTGCTTCAAAATGTATTTTCTACACGAAAAACGTGTATTTAGAGTGTTTTACAGCATTTTGTTTAAGGTTTCACTGGGTTGAAAAGGGCACCATGGAATCCCTTCAAAAGCTTGTATACACTAAAATACAGTATAATCTGTCATATTCTGCCATAAGTCAGCATATTCCATTCACACATAAGAAAAAACACGTGTCCAAAGATTTTACTCAAAAATGCTTTTTACACCGCAAAACGACGATTTCTGATGAAAAAACTATTTTTCACATTTTGTCTCCGAATTGCTTCAAAATGTGTTTTCTACACGAAAAACGTGTATTTAGAGTGTTTTACAGCATTTTGTTTAAGGTCTCACTGGGTTGAAAAGGGCACCACGGAATCCCTTCAAAAGCTTGTATACACTAAAATACAGTATAATCTGTCATATTCTGCCATAAGTCAGCAAATTCCATTCACACATAAGAAAAAACACGTGTCCAAAGATTTTACACAAAAATGCTTTTTACACCACAAAACGACAATTTCTGATGAAAAAACTATTTTTCACATTTTGTCTCCGAATTGCTTCAAAATGTGTTTTCTACACGAAAAACGTGTGTTTAGAGTGTTTTACAGCATTTTGTTTAAGGTTTCACTGGGTTGAAAAGGGCACCACGGAATCCCTTCAAAAGCTTGTATACACTAAAATACAGTATAATCTGTCATATTCTGCCATAAGTCAGCATATTCCATTCACACATAAGAATAAACACGTGTCCAAAGATTTTACTCAAAAATGCTTTTTACACCGCAAAACGACGATTTCTGATGAAAAAACTATTTTTCACATTTGTCTCCGAATTGCTTCAAAATGTGTTTTCTACACGAAAAAAGTGTATTTAGAGTGTTTTACAGCATTTTGTTTAAGGTCTCACTGGTTGAAAAGGGCACCACGGAATCCCTTCAAAAGCTTGTATACACTAAAATACAGTATATTCTGTCATATTCTGCCATAAGTCAGCATATTCCATTCACACATAAGAAAAAACACGTGTCCAAAGATTTTACTCAAAAATGCTTTTTACACCGCAAAACGACGATTTCTGATGAAAAAACTATTTTTCACATTTTGTCTCCGAATTGCTTCAAAATGTGTTTTCTACACGAAAAACGTGTATTTAGAGTGTTTTACAGCATTTTGTTTAAGGTCTCACTGGGTAGAAAAGAGCGCCACGGAATCCCTTCAAAAGCTTGTATACACTAAAATACAGTATAAACTGTAATATTCTGCCCATAAGTCAGAATATTCCATTCACACATAAGAAAAAACACGTGTCCAAAGATTTTACTCAAAAATGCTTTTTACACCGCAAAACGACGATTTCTGATGAAAAAACTATTTTTCACATTTTGTCTCCGAATTGCTTCAAAATGTGTTTTCTACTCGAAAAACGTGTATTTAGAGTGTTTTACAGCATTTTGTTTAAGGTCTCACTGGGTTGAAAAGGGCACCATGGAATCCCATCAAAAGCTTGTATACACTAAAATACAGTATAATCTGTCATATTCTGCCATAAGTCAGCAAATTCCATTCACACATAAGAAAAAACACGTGTCCAAAAATTTTACTCAAAAATGCTTTTTACACCGCAAAACGACGATTTCTGATGAAAAAACTATTTTTCACATTTTCTCTCCGAATTGCTTCAAAATGTGTTTTCTACACGAAAAACGTGTATTTAGAGTATTTTACAGCATTTTGTTTAAGGTCTCACTGGGTTGAAAAGGGCACCACGGAATCCCTTCAAAAGGTTGTATACATTAAAATACAGTATAATCTGTCATATTCTGCCATAAGTCAGCATATTCCATTCACACATAAGAAAAAACACATGTCCAAAGATTTTACTCAAAAATGCTTTTTACACCGCAAAACGACGATTTCTGATGAAAAAACTATTTTTCACATTTTGTCTCCGAATTGCTTCAAAATGTGTTTTCTACACGAAAAACGTGTATTTAGAGTGTTTTACAGCATTTTGTTTAAGGTCTCACTGGGTTGAAACGGGCACCACGGAATCCCTTCAAAAGCTTGTATACACTAAAATACAGTATAATCTGTCATATTCTGCCATAAGTCAGCAAATTCCATTCACACATAAGAAAAAACACGTGTCCAAAGATTTTACACAAAAATGCTTTTTACACCACAAAACGACAATTTCTGATGAAAAAACTATTTTTCACATTTTGTCTCCGAATTGCTTCAAAATGTGTTTTCTACACGAAAAACGTGTGTTTAGAGTGTTTTACAGCATTTTGTTTAAGGTTTCACTGGGTTGAAAAGGGCACCACGGAATCCCTTCAAAAGCTTGTATACACTAAAATACAGTATAATCTGTCATATTCTGCCATAAGTCAGCATATTCCATTCACACATAAGAATAAACACGTGTCCAAAGATTTTACTCAAAAATGCTTTTTACACCGCAAAACGACGATTTCTGATGAAAAAACTATTTTTCACATTTTGTCTCCGAATTGCTTCAAAATGTGTTTTCTACACGAAAAAAGTGTATTTAGAGTGTTTTACAGCATTTTGTTTAAGGTCTCACTGGGTTGAAAAGGGCACCACGGAATCCCTTCAAAAGGTTGTATACACTAAAATACAGTATATTCTGTCATATTCTGCCATAAGTCAGCAAATTCCATTCACACATAAGAAAAAACACGTGTCCAAAAATTTTACTCAAAAATGCTTTTTACACCGCAAAACGACGATTTCTGATGAAAAAACTATTTTTCACATTTTCTCTCCGAATTGCTTCAAAATGTGTTTTCTACACGAAAAACGTGTATTTAGAATATTTTACAGCATTTTGTTTAAGGTCTCACTGGGTTGAAAAGGGCACCACGGAATCCCTTCAAAAGGTTGCATACATTAAAATACAGTATAATCTGTCATATTCTGCCATAAGTCAGCATATTCCATTCACACATAAGAAAAAACACATGTCCAAAGATTTTACTCAAAAATGCTTTTTACACCGCAAAACGACGATTTCTGATGAAAAAACTATTTTTCACATTTTGTCTCCGAATTGCTTCAAAATGTGTTTTCTACACGAAAAACGTGTATTTAGAGTGTTTTACAGCATTTTGTTTAAGGTCTCACTGGGTTGAAACGGGCACCACGGAATCCCTTCAAAAGCTTGTATACACTAAAATACAGTATAATCTGTCATATTCTGCCATAAGTCAGCATATTCCATTCACACATAAGAAAAAACACGTGCCCAAAGATTTTACTCAAAAATGCTTTTTACACCGCAAAACGACGATTTCTGATGAAAAAACTATTTTTCACATTTTGTCTCCGAATTGCTTCAAAATGTATTTTCTACACGAAAAACGTGTATTTAGAGTGTTTTACAGCATTTTGTTTAAGGTCTCACTGGGTTGAAAAGGGCACCATGGAATCCCTTCAAAAGCTTGTATACACTAAAATACAGTATAATCTGTCATATTCTGCCATAAGTCAGCATATTCCATTCACACATAAGAAAAAACACGTGTCCAAAGATTTTACTCAAAAATGCTTTTTACACCGCAAAACGACGATTTCTGATGAAAAAACTATTTTTCACATTTTGTCTCCGAATTGCTTCAAAATGTGTTTTCTACACGAAAAACGTGTATTTAGAGAGTTTTACAGCATTTTGTTTAAGGTCTCACTGGGTTGAAAAGGGCACCACGGAATCAATTCAAAAGCTTGTATACACTAAAATACAGTATAATCTGTCATATTCTGCCATAAGTCAGCATATTCCATTCACAAATAAGAAAAAACACGTGTCCAAAGATTTTACTCAAAAATGCTTTTTACACCGCAAAACGACGATTTCTGATGAAAAAACTATTTTTCACATTTTTGTCTCCGAATTGCTTCAAAATGTGTTTTCTACACGAAAAACGTGTATTTAGAGTGTTTTACAGCATTTTGTTTAAGGTCTCACTGGGTTGAAAAGGGCACCACGGAATCCCTTCAAAAGCTTGTATACACTAAAATACAGTATATTCTGTCATATTCTGCCATAAGTCAGCATATTCCATTCACACATAAGAAAAGACACGTGTCCAAAGATTTTACTGAAAAATGCTTTTTACACCGCAAAACGACGATTTCTGATGAAAAAACTATTTTTCACATTTTGTCTCCGAATTGCTTCAAAATGTGTTTTCTACACGAAAAACGTGTATTTAGAGTGTTTTACAGCATTTTGTTTAAGGTCTCACTGGGTTGAAAAGGGCACCACGGAATCCCTTCAAAAGCTTGTATACACTAAAATACAGTATAATCTGTCATATTCTGCCATAAGTCAGCATATTCCATTCACACATAAGAAAAAACACGTGCCCAAAGATTTTACTCAAAAATGCTTTTTACACCGCAAAACGACGATTTCTGATGAAAAAACTATTTTTCACATTTTGTCTCCGAATTGCTTCAAAATGTGTTTTCTACACGAAAAACGTGTATTTAGAGAGTTTTACAGCATTTTGTTTAAGGTCTCACTGGGTTGAAAAGGGCACCACGGAATCCCTTCAAAAGCTTGTATACACTAAAATACAGTATAATCTGTCATATTCTGTCATAAGTCAGCATATTCCATTCACAAATAAGAAAAAACACGTGTCCAAAGATTTTACTCAAAAATGCTTTTTACACCGCAAAACGACGATTTCTGATGAAAAAACTATTTTCACATTTTGTCTCCGAATTGCTTCAAAATGTGTTTTCTACACGAAAAACGTGTATTTAGAGTGTTTTACAGCATTTTGTTTAAGGTCTCACTGGGTTGAAAAGGGCACCACGGAATCCCTTCAAAAGCTTGTATACACTAAAATACAGTATATTCTGTCATATTCTGCCATAAGTCAGCATATTCCATTCACACATAAGAAAAAACACGTGTCCAAAGATTTTACTCAAAAATGCTTTTTTACACCGCAAAACGACGATTTCTGATGAAAAAACTATTTTTCACATTTTGTCTCCGAATTGCTTCAAAATGTGTTTTCTACACGAAAAACGTGTATTTAGAGTGTTTTACAGCATTTTGTTTAAGGTCTCACTGGGTAGAAAAGGGCGCCACGGAATCCCTTCAAAAGCTTGTATACACTAAAATACAGTATAATCTGTAATATTCTGCCATAAGTCAGAATATTCCATTCACACATAAGAAAAAACACGTGTCCAAAGATTTTACTCAAAAATGCTTTTTACACCGCAAAACGACGATTTCTGATGAAAAAAACTATTTTTCACATTTTGTCTCCGAATTGCTTCAAAATGTGTTTTCTACACGAAAAACGTGTATTTAGAGTGTTTTACAGCATTTTGTTTAAGGACTCACTGGGTTGAAAAGGGCACCACGGAATCCCTTCAAAAGCTTGTATACACTAAAATACAGTATAATCTGTCATATTCTGCCATAAGTCAGCATATTCCATTCACACATAAGGAAAAACACGTGCCCAAAGATTTCACTCAAAAATGCTTTTTACACCGCAAAACGACGATTTCTGATGAAAAAACTATTTTTCACATTTTGTCTCCGAATTGCTTCAAAATGTGTTTTCTACACGAAAAACGTGTGTTTTAGAGTGTTTTACAGCATTTTGTTTAAGGTTTCACTGGGTTGAAAAGGGCACCACGGAATCCCTTCAAAAGCTTGTATACACTAAAATACAGTATAATCTGTCATATTCTGCCATAAGTCAGCATATTCCATTCACACATAAGAATAAACACGTGTCCAAAGATTTTACTCAAAAATGCTTTTTACACCGCAAAACGACGATTTCTGATGAAAAAACTATTTTTCACATTTTGTCTCCGAATTGCTTCAAAATGTGTTTTCTACACGAAAAACGTGTATTTAGAGAGTTTTACAGCATTTTGTTTAAGGTCTCACTGGGTTGAAAAGGGCACCACGGAATCCCTTCAAAAGCTTGTATACACTAAAATACAGTATAATCTGTCATATTCTGCCATAAGTCAGCATATTCCATTCACACATAAGAAAAAACACGTGTCCAAAGATTTTACTCAAAAATGCTTTTTACACCGCAAAACGACGATTTCTGGTGAAAAAACTATTTTTCACATTTTGTCTCCGAATTGCATCAAAATGTGTTTTCTACACGAAAAACGTGTATTTAGAGTGTTTTACAGCATTTTGTTTAAGGTCTCACTGGGTTGAAAAGGGCACCACGGAATCCCTTCAAAAGCTTGTATACACTAAAATACAGTATAATCCGTCATATTCTGCCATAAGTCAGCATATTCCATTCACACATAAGAAAAAACACGTGTCCAAAGATTTTACTCAAAAATGCTTTTTACACCGCAAAACGTCGATTTCTGATGAAAAAACTATTTTTCACATTTTGTCTCCGAATTGCTTCAAAATGTGTTTTCTACACGAAAAACGTGTATTTAGAGTGTTTTACAGCATTTTGTTTAAGGTCTCACTGGGTTGAAAAGGGCACCACGGAATCCCTTCAAAAGCTTATATACACTAAAATACAGTATAATCCGTCATATTCTGCCATAAGTCAGCATATTCCATTCACACATAAGAAAAAACACGTGTCCAAAGATTTTACTCAAAAATGCTTTTTACACCGCAAAACGTCGATTTCTGATGAAAAAACTATTTTTCACATTTTGTCTCCGAATTGCTTCAAAATGTGTTTTCTACACGAAAAACGTGTATTTAGAGTGTTTTACAGCATTTTGTTTAAGGTCTGACTGGGTTGAAAAGGGCACCACGGAATCCCTTCAAAAGCTTGTATACACTAAAATACAGTATAATCTGTCATATTCTGCCATAAGTCAGCATATTCCATTCACACATAAGAAAAAACACGTGTCGAAAGATTTTACTCAAAAATGCTTTTTACACCGCAAAACGACGATTTCTGATGAAAAAACTATTTTTCACATTTTGTCTCCGAATTGCTTCAAAATGTGTTTTCTACACGAAAAGCGTGTATTTAGAGTGTTTTACGGCATTTTGTTTAAGGTCTCACTGGGTTGAAAAGGGCACCACGGAATCCCTTCAAAAGCTTGTATACACTAAAATACAGTATAATCTGTCATATTCTGCCATAAGTCAGCATATTCCATTCACACATAAGAAAAAACACGTGTCCAAAAATTTTACTCAAAAATGCTTTTTACACCGCAAAACGACGATTTCTGATGAAAAAACTATTTTTCACATTTTGTCTCCGAATTGCTTCAAAATGTGTTTTCTACACGGAAAACGTGTATTTAGAGTGTTTTACAGCATTTTGTTTAAGGTCTCACTGGGTTGAAAAGGGCACCACGGAATCCCTTCAAAAGCTTGTATACACTAAAATACAGTATAATCTGTCATATTCTGCCATAAGTCAGCATATTCCATTCACACATAAGAAAAGACACGTGTCCAAAGATTTTACTCAAAAATGCTTTTTACACCGCAAAACGACGATTTCTGATGAAAAAACTTTTTTTCACATTTTGTCTCCGAATTGCTTCAAAATGTGTTTTCTACACGAAAAACGTGTATTTAGAGTGTTTTACAGCATTTTGTTTAAGGACTCACTGGGTTGAAAAGGGCACCACGGAATCCCTTCAAAAGCTTGTATACACTAAAATACAGTATAATCTGTCATATTCTGCCATAAGTCAGCATATTCCATTCACACATAAGAAAAGATACGTGTCCAAAGATTTTACTCAAAAATGCTTTTTACACCGCAAATGACGATTTCTGATGAAAAAACTTTTTTTCACATTTTGTCTCCGAATTGCTTCAAAATGTGTTTTCTACACGAAAAACGTGTATTTAGAGTGTTTTACAGCATTTTGTTTAAGGTCTTACTGGGTTGAAAAGGGCACCACGGAATCCCTTCAAAAGCTTGTATACACTAAAATACAGTATAATCTGTCATATTCTGCCATAAGTCAGCATATTCCATTCACACATAAGAAAAAACACGTGCCCAAAGATTTTACTCAAAAATGCTTTTTACACCGCAAAACGACGATTTCTGATGAAAAAACTATTTTTCACATTTTGTCTCCGAATTGCTTCAAAATGTGTTTTCTACACGAAAAACGTGTGTTTAGAGTGTTTTACAGCATTTTGTTTAAGGTTTCACTGGGTTGAAAAGGGCACCACGGAATCCCTTCAAAAGCTTGTATACACTAAAATACAGTATAATCTGTCATATTCTGCCATAAGTCAGCATATTCCATTCACACATAAGAATAAACACGTGTCCAAAGATTTTACTCAAAAATGCTTTTTACACCGCAAAACGACGATTTCTGATGAAAAAACTATTTTTCACATTTTGTCTCCGAATTGCTTCAAAATGTGTTTTCTACACGAAAAACGTGTATATAGAGAGTTTTACAGCATTTTGTTTAAGGTCTCACTGGGTTGAAAAGGGCACCACGGAATCCCTTCAAAAGCTTGTATACACTAAAATACAGTATAATCTGTCATATTCTGCCATAAGTCAGCATATTCCATTCACACATAAGAAAAAACACGTGTTCAAAAATTTTACTCAAAAATGCTTTTTACACCGCAAAATGACGATTTCTGATGAAAAAACTATTTTTCACATTTTGTCTCCGAATTGCTTCAAAATGTGTTTTCTACACGGAAAACGTGTATTTAGAGTGTTTTACAGCATTTTGTTTAAGGTCTCACTGGGTTGAAAAGGGCACCACGGAATCCCTTCAAAAGCTTGTATACACTAAAATACAGTATAATCTGTCATATTCTGCCATAAGTCAGCATATTCCATTCACACATAAGAAAAAACACGTGTCCAAAGATTTTACTCAAAAATGCTTTTTACCCCGCAAAACGACGATTTCTGATGAAAAAACTATTTTTCACATTTTGTCTCCGAATTGCTTCAAAATGTGTATTCTACACGAAAAACGTGTATTTAGAGTGTTTTACAGCATTTTGTTTAAGGTCTCACTGGGTTGAAAAGGGCACCACGGAATCCCTTCAAAAGCTTGTATACACTAAAATACAGTATAATCTGTCATATTCTGCCATAAGTCAGCATATTCCATTCACACATAAGAAAAGACACGTGTCCAAAGATTTTACTCAAAAATGCTTTTTACACCGCAAAACGACGATTTCTGATGAAAAAACCTTTTTTCACATTTTGTCTCCGAATTGCTTCGAAATGTGTTTTCTACACGAAAAACGTGTATTTAGAGTGTTTTACAGCATTTTGTTTAAGGTCTTACTGGGTTGAAAAGGGCACCACGGAATCCCTTCAAAAGCTTGTATACACTAAAATACAGTATAATCTGTCATATTCTGCCATAAGTCAGCATATTCCATTAACACATAAGAAAAAACACGTGTCCAAAGATTTTACTCAAAAATGCTTTTTACACCGCAAAACGACGATTTCTGATGAAAAAACTATTTTTCACATTTTGTCTCGAATTGCTTCAAAATGTGTTTTCTACACGAAAAACGTGTATTTAGAGTGTTTTACAGCATTTTGTTTAAGGTCTCACTGGGTTGAAAAGGGCACCACGGAATCCCTTCAAAAGCTTGTATACACTAAAATACAGTATAATCTGTCATATCCTGCCATTAGTCAGCATAGTCCATTCACACATAAGAAAAAACACGTGTCCAAAGATTTTACTTAAAAGTGCTTTTTACACCGCAAAACGACGATTTCTGATGAAAAAACTATTTTCACATTTTGTCTCCGAATTGCTTCAAAATGTGTTTTCTACACGAAAAACGTGTATTTAGAGTGTTTTACAGCATTTTGTTTAAGGTCTCACTGGGTTGAAAAGGGCACCACGGAATCCCTTCAAAAGCTTGTATACACTAAAATACAGTATATTCTGTCATATTCTGCCATAAGTCAGCATATTCCATTCACACATAAGAAAAAACACGTGTCCAAAGATTTTACTCAAATATGCTTTTTACACCGCAAAACGACGATTTCTGATGAAAAAACTATTTTTCACATTTTGTCTCCGAATTGCTTCAAAATGTGTTTTCTACACGAAAAACGTGTATTTAGAGTGTTTTACAGCATTTTGTTTAAGGTCTCACTGGGTTGAAAAGGGCACCACGGAATCCCTTCAAAAGCTTGTACACACTAAAATACAGTATAATCTGTCATATTCTGCCATAAGTCAGCATATTCCATTCACACATAAGAAAAAACACGTGTCCAAAGATTTTACTCAAAAATGCTTTTTACACCGCAAAACGACGATTTCTGATGAAAAAACTATTTTTCACATTTTGTCTCCGAATTGCTTCAAAATGTGTTTTCTACACGAAAAACGTGTATTTAGAGTGTTTTACAGCATTTTGTTTAAGGTCTCACTGGGTTGAAAAGGGCAACATGGAATCCCTTCAAAAGCTTGTATACACTAAAATACAGTATAATCTGTCATATTCTGCCATAAGTCAGCATATTCCATTCACACATAAGAAAAAACACGTGTCCAAAGATTTTACTCAAAAATGCTTTTTACACCGCAAAACGACGATAACTGATGAAAAAACTATTTTTCAAATTTTGTCTCCGAATTGCTTCAAAATGTGTTTTCTACACGAAAAACGTGTATTTAGAGTGTTCTACAGCATTTTGTTTAAGGTCTCACTGGGTTGAAAAGGGCACCACGGAATCCCTTCAAAAGCTTGTATACACTAAAATACAGTATAATCTGTCATATTCTGCCATAAGTCAGTATATTCCATTCACACATAAGAAAAAACACGTGTCCAAAGATTTTACTCAAAAATGCTTTTTACACCGCAAAACGACGATTTCTGATGAAAAAACTATTTTTCACAATTTGTCTCCGAATTGCTTCAAAATGTGTTTTCTACACGAAAAACGTGTATTTAGAGTGTTTTACAGCATTTTGTTTAAGGTTTCACTGGGTTGAAAAGGGCACCACGGAATCCCTTCAAAAGCTTGTATACACTAAAATACAGTATAATCTGTCATATTCTGCCATAAGTCAGCATATTCCATTCACACATAAGAAAAAACACGTGTCCAAAGATTTTACTCAAAAATGCTTTTTACACCGCAAAACGACGATTTCTGATGAAAAAACTATTTTTCACATTTTGTCTCCGAATTGCTTCAAAATGTGTTTTCTACACGAAAAACGTGTATTTAGAGTGTTTTACAGCATTTTGTTTAAGGTCTCACTGGGTTGAAAAGGGCACCACGGAATCCCTTCAAAAGCTTGTATACACTAAAATACAGTATAATCTGTCATATTCTGCCATAAGTCAGCATATTCCATTCACACATAAGAAAAAACACGTGTCCAAAGATTTTACTCAAAAATGCTTTTTACACCGCAAAACGACGATTTCTGATGAAAAAACTATTTTTCACATTTTGTCTCCGAATTGCTTCAAAATGTGTTTTCTACACGAAAAACGTGTATTTAGAGTGTTTTACAGCATTTTGTTTAAGGTCTCACTGGGTTGAAAAGGGCACCACGGAATCCCTTCAAAAGCTTGTATACACTAAAATACAGTATATTCTGTCATATTCTGCCATAAGTCAGCATATTCCATTCACACATAAGAAAAAACACGTGTCCAAAGATTTTACTCAAAAATGCTTTTTACACCGCAAAACGACGATGTCTGATGAAAAAACTATTTTTCACATTTTGTCTCCGAATTGCTTCAAAATGTGTTTTCTACACGAAAAACGTGTATTTAGAGTGTTTTACAGCATTTTGTTTAAGGTCTCACTGGGTTGAAAAGGGCACCACGGAATCCCTTCAAAAGCTTGTATACACTAAAATACAGTATAATCTGTAATATTCTGCCATAAGTCAGCATATTCCATTCACACATAAGAAAAAACACGTGTCCAAAGATTTTACTCAAAAATGCTTTTTACACCGCAAAACGACGATTTCTGATGAAAAAACTATTTTTCACATTTTGTCTCCGAAATGCTTCAAAATGTGTTTTCTACACGAAAAACGTGTATTAAGAGTGTTTTACAGCATTTTGTTTAAGGTCTCACTGGGTTGAAAAGGGCACCACGGAATCCCTTCAAAAGCTTGTATACACTAAAATACAGTATAATCTGTCATATTCTGCCATAAGTCAGCATATTCCACTCACACATAATAAAAGACACGTGTCCAAAGATTTTACTCAAAAATGCTTTTTACACCGCAAAACGACGATTTCTGATGAAAAAACTATTTTTCACATTTTGTCTCCGAATTGCTTCAAAATGTGTTTTCTACACGAAAAACGTGTATTTAGAGAGTTTTACAGCATTTTGTTTAAGGTCTCACTGGGTTGAAAAGGGCACCACGGAATCCCTTCAAAAGCTTGTATACACTAAAATACAGTATAATCTGTCATATTCTGCCATAAGTCAGCATATTCCATTCACAAATAAGAAAAAACACGTGTCCAAAGATTTTACTCAAAAATGCTTTTTACACCGCAAAACGACGATTTCTGATGAAAAAACTATTTTTCACATTTTGTTTCCGAATTGCTTCAAAATGTGTTTTCTACACGAAAAACGTGTATTTAGAGTGTTTTAAAGCATTTTGTTTAAGGTCTCACTGGGTTGAAAAGGGCACCACGGAATCCCTTCAAAAGCTTGTATACACTAAAATACAGTATAATCCGTCATATTCTGCCATAAGTCAGCATATTCCATTCACACATAAGAAAAAACACGTGTCCAAAGATTTTACTCAAAAATGCTTTTTACACCGCAAAACGTCGATTTCTGATGAAAAAACTATTTTTCACATTTTGTCTCCGAATTGCTTCAAAATGTGTTTTCTACACGAAAAACGTGTATTTAGAGTGTTTTACAGCATTTTGTTTAAGGCTGACTGGGTTGAACAGGGCACCACGGAATCCCTTCAAAAGCTTGTATACACTAAAATACAGTATAATCTGTCATATTCTGCCATAAGTCAGCATATTCCATTCACACATAAGAAAAAACACGTGTCCAAAGATTTTACTCAAAAATGCTTTTTACACCGCAAAACGACGATTTCTGATGAAAAAACTATTTTTCACATTTTGTCTCCGAATTGCTTCAAAATGTGTTTTCTACACGAAAAGCGTGTATTTAGAGTGTTTTACAGCATTTTGTTTAAGGTCTCACTGGGTTGAAAAGGGCACCACGGAATCCCTTCAAAAGCTTGTATACACTAAAATACAGTATAATCTGTCATATTCTGCCATAAGTCAGCATATTCCATTCACACATAAGAAAAAACACGTGTCCAAAAATTTTACTCAAAAATGCTTTTTACGTGCAAAACGACGATTTCTGATGAAAAAACTATTTTTCACATTTTGTCTCCGAATTGCTTCAAAATGTGTTTTCTACACGGAAAACGAGTATTTAGAGTGTTTTACAGCATTTTGTTTAAGGTCTCACTGGGTTGGAAAGGGCACCACGGAATCCCTTCAAAAGCTTGTATACACTAAAATACAGTATAATCTGTCATATTCTGCCATAAGTCAGCATATTCCATTCACACATAAGAAAAAACACGTGTCCAAAGATTTTACTCAAAAATGCTTTTTACACCGCAAAACGACGATTTCTGATGAAAAAACTATTTTTCACATTTTGTCTCCGAATTGCTTCAAAATGTGTTTTCTACACGAAAAACGTGTATTTAGAGTGTTTTACAGCATTTTATTTAAGGTCTTACTGGGTTGAAAAGGGCACCACGGAATCCCTTCAAAAGCTTGTATACACTAAAATACAGTATAATCTGTCATATTCTGCCATAAGTCAGCATATTCCATTCACACATAAGAAAAAACACGTGCCCAAAGATTTTACTCAAAAATGCTTTTTACACCGCAAAACGACGATTTCTGATGAAAAAACTATTTTTCACATTTTGTCTCCGAATTGCTTCAAAATGTGTTTTCTACACGAAAAACGTGTGTTTAGAGTGTTTTACAGCATTTTGTTTAAGGTTTCACTGGGTTGAAAAGGGCACCACGGAATCCCTTCAAAAGCTTGTATACACTAAAATACAGTATAATCTGTCATATTCTGCCATAAGTCAGCATATTCCATTCACACATAAGAATAAACACGTGTCCAAAGATTTTACTCAAAAATGCTTTTTACACCGCAAAACGACGATTTCTGATGAAAAAACTATTTTTCACATTTTGTCTCCGAATTGCTTCAAAATGTGTTTTCTACACGAAAAACGTGTATTTAGAGAGTTTTACAGCATTTTGTTTAAGGTCTCACTGGGTTGAAAAGGGCACCACGGAATCCCTTCAAAAGCTTGTATACACTAAAATACAGTATAATCTGTCATATTCTGCCATAAGTCAGCATATTCCATTCACAAATAAGAAAAAACACGTGTCCAAAGATTTTACTCAAAAATGCTTTTTACACCGCAAAACGACGATTTCTGATGAAAAAACTATTTTTCACATTTTGTCTCCGAATTGCTTCAAAATGTGTTTTCTACACGAAAAACGTGTATTTAGAGTGTTTTACAGCATTTTGTTTAAGGTCTCACTGGGTTGAAAAGGGCACCACGGAATCCCTTCAAAAGCTTGTATACACTAAAATACAGTATAATCCGTCATATTCTGCCATAAGTCAGCATATTCCATTCACACATAAGAAAAAACACGTGTCCAAAGATTTTACTCAAAAATGCTTTTTACACCGCAAAACGTCGATTTCTGATGAAAAAACTATTTTTCACATTTTGTCTCCGAATTGCTTCAAAATGTGTTTTCTACACGAAAAACGTGTATTTAGAGTGTTTTACAGCATTTTGTTTAAGGTCTCACTGGGTTGAAAAGGGCACCACGGAATCCCTTCAAAAGCTTGTATACACTAAAATACAGTATAATCTGTCATATTCTGCCATAAGTCAGCATATTCCATTCACAAATAAGAAAAAACACGTGTCCAAAGATTTTACTCAAAAATGCTTTTTACACCGCAAAACGACGATTTCTGATGAAAAAACTATTTTTCACATTTTGTCTCCGAATTGCTTCAAAATGTGTTTTCTACACGAAAAACGTGTATTTAGAGTGTTTTACAGCATTTTGTTTAAGGTCTCACTGGGTTGAAAAGGGCACCACGGAATCCCTTCAAAAGCTTGTATACACTAAAATACAGTATAATCCGTCATATTCTGCCATAAGTCAGCATATTCCATTCACACATAAGAAAAAACACGTGTCCAAAGATTTTACTCAAAAATGCTTTTTACACCGCAAAACGTCGATTTCTGATGAAAAAACTATTTTTCACATTTTGTCTCCGAATTGCTTCAAAATGTGTTTTCTACACGAAAAACGTGTATTTAGAGTGTTTTACAGCATTTTGTTTAAGGTCTCACTGGGTTGAAAAGGGCACCACGGAATCCCTTCAAAAGCTTGTATACACTAAAATACAGTATAATCTGTCATATTCTGCCATAAGTCAGCATATTCCATTCACACATAAGAAAAAACACGTGTCCAAAAATTTTACTCAAAAATGCTTTTTACACCGCAAAACGACGATTTCTGATGAAAAAACTATTTTTCACATTTTGTCTCCGAATTGCTTCAAAATGTGTTTTCTACACGGAAAACGTGCATTTAGAGTGTTTTACAGCATTTTGTTTAAGGTCTCACTGGGTTGAAAAGGGCACCACGGAATCCCTTCAAAAGCTTGTATACACTAAAATACAGTATAATCTCTCATATTCTGCCATAAGTCAGCATATTCCATTCACACATAAGAAAAAATACGTGTCCAAAAATTTTACTCAAAAATGCTTTTTACACCGCAAAACGTCGATTTCTGATGAAAAAACTATTTTTCACATTTTGTCTCCGAATTGCTTCAAAATGTGTTTTCTACACGAAAAACGTGTATTTAGAGTGTTTTACAGCATTTTGTTTAAGGTCTCACTGGGTTGAAAAGGGCACCACGGAATCCCTTCAAAAGCTTGTATACACTAAAATACAGTATAATCTGTCATATTCTGCCATAAGTCAGCATATTCCATTCACACATAAGAAAAAACACGTGTCCAAAGATTTTACTCAAAAATGCTTTTTACACCGCAAAACGACGATTTCTGATGAAAAAACTATTTTTCACATTTTGTCTCCGAATTGCTTCAAAATGTGTTTTCTACACGAAAAACGTGTATTTAGAGTGTTTTACAGCATTTTGTTTAAGGTCTCACTGGGTTGAAAAGGGCACCACGGAATCCCTTCAAAAGCTTGTATACACTAAAATACAGTATAATCTGTCATATTCTGCCATAAGTCAGCATATTCCATTCACACATAAGAAAAGACACGTGTCCAAAGATTTTACTCAAAAATGCTTTTTACACCGCAAAACGACGATTTCTGATGAAAAAACTTTTTTTCACATTTTGTCTCCGAATTGCTTCAAAATGTGTTTTCTACACGAAAAACGTGTATTTAGAGTGTTTTACAGCATTTTGTTTAAGGTCTTACTGGGTTGAAAAGGGCACCACGGAATCCCTTCAAAAGCTTGTATACACTAAAATACAGTATAATCTGTCATATTCTGTCATAAGTCAGCATATTCCATTCACACATAAGAAAAAACACGTGTCCAAAGATTTTACTCAAAAATGCTTTTTACACCGCAAAACGACGATTTCTGATGAAAAAACTATTTTTCACATTTTGTCTCGAATTGCTTCAAAATGTGTTTTCTACACGAAAAACGTGTATTTAGAGTGTTTTACAGCATTTTGTTTAAGGTCTCACTGGGTTGAAAAGGGCACCACGGAATCCCTTCAAAAGCTTGTATACACTAAAATACAGTATAATCTGTCATATCCTGCCATTAGTCAGCATATTCCATTCACACATAAGAAAAAACACGTGTCCAAAGATTTTACTTAAAAGTGCTGTTTACACCGCAAAACGACGATTTCTGATGAAAAAATTATTTTCACATTTTGTCTCCGAATTGCTTCAAAATGTGTTTTCTACACGAAAAACGTGTATTTAGAGTGTTTTACAGCATTTTGTTTAAGGTCTCACTGGGTTGAAAAGGGCACCACGGAATCCCTTCAAAAGCTTGTATACACTAAAATACAGTATAATCTGTCATATTCTGCCATAAGTTAGCATATTCCATTCACACATAAGAAAAGACACGTGTCCAAAGATTTTACTCAAAAATGCTTTTTACACCGCAAAACGACGATTTCTGATGAAAAAACTATTTTTCACATTTTGTCTCCGAATTGCTTCAAAATGTGTTTTCTACACGAAAAACGTGTATTTAGAGTGTTTTACAGCATTTTGTTTAAGGACTCACTGGGTTGAAAAGGGCACCACGGAATCCCTTCAAAAGCTTGTATACACTAAAATACAGTATAATCTGTCATATTCTGCCATAAGTCAGCATATTCCATTCATACATAAGAAAAAACACGTGTCCAAAGATTTTACTCAAAAATGCTTTTTACACCGCAAAACGACGATTTCTGATGAAAAAACTATTTTTCACATTTTGTCTCCGAATTGCTTCAAAATGTGTTTTCTACACGAAAAACGTGTATTTAGAGTGTATTACAGCATTTTGTTTAAGGTCTCACTGGGTTGAAAAGGGCACCACGGAATCCCTTCAAAAGCTTGTACACACTAAAATACAGTATAATCTGTCATATTCTGCCATAAGTCAGCATATTCCATTCACACATAAGAAAAAACACGTGTCCAAAGATTTTACTCAAAAATGCTTTTTACACCGCAAAACGACGATTTCTGATGAAAAAACTATTTTTCACATTTTGTCTCCGAATTGCTTCAAAATGTGTTTTCTACACGAAAAACGTGTATTTAGAGTGTTTTACAGCATTTTGTTTAAGGTCTCACTGGGTTGAAAAGGGCACCATGGAATCCCTTCAAAAGCTTGTATACACTAAAATACAGTATAATCTGTCATATTCTGCCATAAGTCAGCATATTCCATTCACACATAAGAAAAAACACGTGTCCAAAGATTTTACTCAAAAATGCTTTTTACACCGCAAAACGACGATATCTGATGAAAAAACTATTTTTCACATTTTGTCTCCGAATTGCTTCAAAATGTGTTTTCTACACGAAAAACGTGTATTTATAGTGTTTTACAGCATTTTGTTTAAGGTCTTACTGGGTTGAAAAGGGCACCACGGAATCCCTTCAAAAGCTTGTATACACTAAAATACAGTATAATCTGTCATATTCTGCCATAAGTCAGCATATTCCATTCACACATAAGAAAAAACACGTGTCCAAAAATTTTACTCAAAAATGCTTTTTACACCGCAAAACGACGATTTCTGATGAAAAAACTATTTTTCACATTTTGTCTCCGAATTGCTTCAAAATGTGTTTTCTACACGGAAAACGTGCATTTAGAGTGTTTTACAGCATTTTGTTTAAGGTCTCACTGGGTTGAAAAGGGCACCACGGAATCCCTTCAAAAGCTTGTATACACTAAAATACAGTATAATCTGTCATATTCTGCCATAAGTCAGCATATTCCATTCACACATAAGAAAAAACACGTGTCCAAAAATTTTACTCAAAAATGCTTTTTACACCGCAAAACGTCGATTTCTGATGAAAAAAACTATTTTTCACATTTTGTCTCCGAATTGCTTCAAAATGTGTTTTCTACACGAAAAACGTGTATTTAGAGTGTTTTACAGCATTTTGTTTAAGGTCTCACTGGGTTGAAAAGGGCACCACGGAATCCCTTCAAAAGCTTGTATACACTAAAATACAGTATAATCTGTCATATTCTGCCATAAGTTAGCATATTCCATTCACACATAAGAAAAGACACGTGTCCAAAGATTTTACTCAAAAATGCTTTTTACACCGCAAAACGACGATTTCTGATGAAAAAACTATTTTTCACATTTTGTCTCCGAATTGCTTCAAAATGTGTTTTCTACACGAAAAACGTGTATTTAGAGTGTTTTACAGCATTTTGTTTAAGGACTCACTGGGTTGAAAAGGGCACCACGGAATCCCTTCAAAAGCTTGTATACACTAAAATACAGTATAATCTGTCATATTCTGCCATAAGTCAGCATATTCCATTCATACATAAGAAAAAACACGTGTCCAAAGATTTTACTCAAAAATGCTTTTTACACCGCAAAACGACGATTTCTGATGAAAAAACTATTTTTCACATTTTGTCTCCGAATTGCTTCAAAATGTGTTTTCTACACGAAAAACGTGTATTTAGAGTGTATTACAGCATTTTGTTTAAGGTCTCACTGGGTTGAAAAGGGCACCACGGAATCCCTTCAAAAGCTTGTACACACTAAAATACAGTATAATCTGTCATATTCTGCCATAAGTCAGCATATTCCATTCACACATAAGAAAAAACACGTGTCCAAAGATTTTACTCAAAAATGCTTTTTACACCGCAAAACGACGATTTCTGATGAAAAAACTATTTTTCACATTTTGTCTCCGAATTGCTTCAAAATGTGTTTTCTACACGAAAAACGTGTATTTATAGTGTTTTACAGCATTTTGTTTAAGGTCTTACTGGGTTGAAAAGGGCACCACGGAATCCCTTCAAAAGCTTGTATACACTAAAATACAGTATAATCTGTCATATTCTGCCATAAGTCAGCATATTCCATTCACACATAAGAAAAAACACGTGTCCAAAAATTTTACTCAAAAATGCTTTTTACACCGCAAAACGACGATTTCTGATGAAAAAACTATTTTTCACATTTTGTCTCCGAATTGCTTCAAAATGTGTTTTCTACACGGAAAACGTGCATTTAGAGTGTTTTACAGCATTTTGTTTAAGGTCTCACTGGGTTGAAAAGGGCACCACGGAATCCCTTCAAAAGCTTGTATACACTAAAATACAGTATAATCTGTCATATTCTGCCATAAGTCAGCATATTCCATTCACACATAAGAAAAAACACGTGTCCAAAAATTTTACTCAAAAATGCTTTTTACACCGCAAAACGTCGATTTCTGATGAAAAAACTATTTTTCACATTTTGTCTCCGAATTGCTTCAAAATGTGTTTTCTACACGAAAAACGTGTATTTAGAGTGTTTTACAGCATTTTGTTTAAGGTCTCACTGGGTTGAAAAGGGCACCACGGAATCCCTTCAAAAGCTTGTATACACTAAAATACAGTATAATCTGTCATATTCGGCCATAAGTCAGCATATTCCATTCACACATAAGAAAATACACGTGTCCAAAGATTTTACTCAAAAATGCTTTTTTACACCGCAAAACGACGATTTCTGATGAAAAAACTATTTTTCACATTTTGTCTCCGAATTGCTTCAAAATGTGTTTTCTACACGAAAAACGTGTATTTAGAGTGTTTTACAGCATTTTGTTTAAGGTCTCACTGGGTTGAAAAGGGCACCACGGAATCCCTTCAAAAGCTTGTATACACTAAAATACAGTATAATCTGTCATATTCTGCCATAAGTCAGCATATTCCATTCACACATAAGAAAAGACACGTGTCCAAAGATTTTACTCAAAAATGCTTTTTACACCGCAAAACGACGATTTCTGATGAAAAAACTTTTTTTTCATTTTGTCTCCGAATTGCTTCAAAATGTGTTTTCTACACGAAAAACGTGTATTTAGAGTGTTTTACAGCATTTTGTTTAAGGTCTTACTGGGTTGAAAAGGGCACCACGGAATCCCTTCAAAAGCTTGTATACACTAAAATACAGTATAATCTGTCATATTCTGTCATAAGTCAGCATATTCCATTCACACATAAGAAAAAACACGTGTCCAAAGATTTTACTCAAAAATGCTTTTTACACCGCAAAACGACGATTTCTGATGAAAAAACTATTTTTCAAATTTTGTCTCGAATTGCTTCAAAATGTGTTTTCTACACGAAAAACGTGTATTTAGAGTGTTTTACAGCATTTTGTTTAAGGTCTCACTGGGTTGAAAAGGGCACCACGGAATCCCTTCAAAAGCTTGTATACACTAAAATACAGTATAATCTGTCATATCCTGCCATTAGTCAGCATATTCCATTCACACATAAGAAAAAACACGTGTCCAAAGATTTTACTTAAAAGTGCTGTTTACACCGCAAAACGACGATTTCTGATGAAAAAATTATTTTCACATTTTGTCTCCGAATTGCTTCAAAATGTGTTTTCTACACGAAAAACGTGTATTTAGAGTGTTTTACAGCATTTTGTTTAAGGTCTCACTGGGTTGAAAAGGGCACCACGGAATCCCTTCAAAAGCTTGTATACACTAAAATACAGTATAATCTGTCATATTCTGCCATAAGTTAGCATATTCCATTCACACATAAGAAAAGACACGTGTCCAAAGATTTTACTCAAAAATGCTTTTTACACCGCAAAACGACGATTTCTGATGAAAAAACTATTTTTCACATTTTGTCTCCGAATTGCTTCAAAATGTGTTTTCTACACGAAAAACGTGTATTTAGAGTGTTTTACAGCATTTTGTTTAAGGACTCACTGGGTTGAAAAGGGCACCACGGAATCCCTTCAAAAGCTTGTATACACTAAAATACAGTATAATCTGTCATATTCTGCCATAAGTCAGCATATTCCATTCACACATAAGAAAAAACACGTGTCCAAAGATTTTACTCAAAAATGCTTTTTACACCGCAAAACGACGATTTCTGATGAAAAAACTATTTTTCACATTTTGTCTCCGAATTGCTTCAAAATGTGTTTTCTACACGAAAAACGTGTATTTAGAGTGTATTACAGCATTTTGTTTAAGGTCTCACTGGGTTGAAAAGGGCACCACGGAATCCCTTCAAAAGCTTGTACACACTAAAATACAGTATAATCTGTCATATTCTGCCATAAGTCAGCATATTCCATTCACACATAAGAAAAAACACGTGTCCAAAGATTTTACTCAAAAATGCTTTTTACACCGCAAAACGACGATTTCTGATGAAAAAACTATTTTTCACATTTTGTCTCCGAATTGCTTCAAAATGTGTTTTCTACACGAAAAACGTGTATTTAGAGTGTTTTACAGCATTTTGTTTAAGGTCTCACTGGGTTGAAAAGGGCACCATGGAATCCCTTCAAAAGCTTGTATACACTAAAATACAGTATAATCTGTCATATTCTGCCATAAGTCAGCATATTCCATTCACACATAAGAAAAAACACGTGTCCAAAGATTTTACTCAAAAATGCTTTTTACACCGCAAAACGACGATATCTGATGAAAAAACTATTTTTCACATTTTGTCTCCGAATTGCTTCAAAATGTGTTTTCTACACGAAAAACGTGTATTTAGAGTGTTTTACAGCATTTTGTTTAAGGTCTTACTGGGTTGAAAAGGGCACCACGGAATCCCTTCAAAAGCTTGTATACACTAAAATACAGTATAATCTGTCATATTCTGCCATAAGTCAGCATATTCCATTCACACATAAGAAAAAACACGTGTCCAAAGATTTTACTCAAAAATGCTTTTTACACCGCAAAACGACGATTTCTGATGAAAAAACTATTTTTCACATTTTGTCTCCGAATTACTTCAAAATGTGTTTTCTACACGAAAAACGTGTATTCAGTGTGTTTTACAGCATTTTGTTTAAGGACTCACTGGGTTGAAAAGGGCACCACACTAAAATACAGTATAATCTGTCATATTCTGCCATAAGTCAGCATATTCCATTCACACATAAGAAAAAACACGTGTCCAAAGATTTTACTCAAAAATGCTTTTTACACCGCAAAACGACGATATCTGATGAAAAAACTATTTTTCAAATTTTGTCTCCGAATTGCTTCAAAATGTGTTTTCTACACGAAAAACGTGTATTTAGAGTGTTCTACAGCATTTTGTTTAAGGTCTCACTGGGTTGAAAAGGGCACCACGGAATCCCTTCAAAAGCTTGTATACACTAAAATACAGTATAATCTGTCATATTCTGCCATAAGTCAGTATATTCCATTCACAAATAAGAAAAAACACGTGTCCAAAGATTTTACTCAAAATTGCTTTTTACACCGCAAAACGACGATTTCTGATGAAAAAACTATTTTTCACAATTTGTCTCCGAATTGCTTCAAAATGTGTTTTCTACACGAAAAACGTGTATTTAGAGTGTTTTACAGCATTTTGTTTAAGGTTTCACTGGGTTGAAAAGGGCACCACGGAATCCCTTCAAAAGCTTGTATACACTAAAATACAGTATAATCTGTCATATTCTGCCATAAGTCAGCATATTCCATTCACACATAAGAAAAAACACGTGTCCAAAGATTTTACTCAAAAATGCTTTTTACACCGCAAAACGACGATTTCTGATGAAAAAACTATTTTTCACATTTTGTCTCCGAATTGCTTCAAAATGTGTTTTCTACACGAAAAACGTGTATTTAGAGTGTTTTACAGCATTTTGTTTAAGGTCTTACTGGGTTGAAAAGGGCACCACGGAATCCCTTCAAAAGCTTGTATACACTAAAATACAGTATAATCTGTCATATTCTGCCATAAGTCAGCATATTCCATTCACACATAAGAAAAAAACACGTGTCCAAAGATTTTACTCAAAAATGCTTTTTACACCGCAAAACGACGATTTCTGATGAAAAAACTATTTTTCACATTTTGTCTCCGAATTGCTTCAAAATGTGTTTTCTACACGAAAAACGTGTATTTAGAGTGTTTTACAGCATTTTGTTTAAGGTCTCACTGGGTTGAAAAGGGCACCACGGAATCCCTTCAAAAGCTTGTATACACTAAATTACAGTATAATCTGTCATATTCTGCCATAAGTCAGCATATTCCATTCACACATAAGAAAAAACACGTGTCCAAAGATTTTACTCAAAAATGCTTTTTACACCGCAAAACGACGATTTCTGATGAAAAAACTATTTTTCACATTTTGTCTCCGAATTGCTTCAAAATGTGTTTTCTACACGAAAAACGTGTATTTAGAGTGTTTTACAGCATTTTGTTTAAGGTCTCACTGGGTTGAAAAGGGCACCACGGAATCCCTTCAAAAGCTTGTATACCCTAAAATACAGTATAATCTGTCATATTCTGCCATAAGTCAGCATATTCCATTCACACATATGAAAAAACACGTGTCCAAAGATTTTACTCAAAAATGCTTTTTACACCGCAAAACGACGATTTCTGATGAAAAAACTATTTTTCACATTTTGTCTCCGAATTGCTTCAAAATGTGTTTTCTACACGAAAAACGTGTATTTAGAGTGTTTTACAGCATTTTGTTTAAGGTCTCACTGGGTTGAAAAGGGCACCACGGAATCCCTTCAAAAGCTTGTATACACTAAAATACAGTATATTCTGTCATATTCTGCTATAAGTCAGCATATTCCATTCACACATAAGAAAAGACACGTGTCCAAAGATTTACTCAAAAATGCTTTTTACACCGCAAAACGACGATTTCTGATGAAAAAACTATTTTTCACATTTTGTCTCCGAATTGCTTCAAAATGTGTTTTCTACACGAAAAACGTGTATTTAGAGTGTTTTATAGCATTTTGTTTAAGGTCTCACTGGGTTGAAAAGGGCACAACGGAATCCCTTCAAAAGCTTGTATACACTAAAATACAGTATAATCTGTCATATTCTGCCATAAGTCAGCATATTCCATTCACACATAAGAAAAAACACGTGTCCAAAGATTTTACTCAAAAATGCTTTTTACACCGCAAAACGACGATTTCTGATGAAAAAACTATTTTTCACATTTTGTCTCCGAATTGCTTCAAAATGTGTTTTCTACACGAAAAACGTGTATTTAGAGTGTTTTACAGCATTTTGTTTAAGGTCTCACTGGGTTGAAAAGGGCACCACGGAATCCCTTCAAAAGCTTGTATACACTAAAATACAGTATAATCTGTCATATTCTGCCTAAGTTAGCATATTCCATTCACACATAAGAAAAGACACGTGTCCAAAGATTTTTACTCAAAAATGCTTTTTACACCGCAAAACGACGATTCCTGATGAAAAAACTATTTTTCACATTTTGTCTCCGAATTGCTTCAAAATGTTTTTTCTACACGAAAAACGTGTATTTAGAGTGTTTTACAGCATTTTGTTTAAGGTTTCACTGGGTTGAAAAGGGCACCACGGAATCCCTTCAAAAGCTTGTATACACTAAAATACAGTATAATCTGTCATATTCTGCCATAAGTCAACATATTCCATTCACACATAAGAAAAAACACGTGTCCAAAGATTTTACTCAAAAATGCTTTTTACACCGCAAAACGACGATTTCTGATGAAAAAACTATTTTTCACATTTTGTCTCCGAATTGCTTCAAAATGTGTTTTCTACACGAAAAACGTGTATTTAGAGTGTTTTACAGCATTTTGTTTAATGTCTCACTGGGTTGAAAAGGGCACCATGGAATCCCTTCAAAAGCTTGTATACACTAAAATACAGTATAATCTGTCATATTCTGCCATAAGTCAGCATATTCCATTCACACATAAGAAAAAACACGTGTCCAAAGATTTTACTCAAAAATGCTTTTACACCGCAAAACGACGATTTCTGATGAAAAAACTATTTTTCTCATTTTGTCTCCGAATTGCTTCAAAATGTGTTTTTCTACACGAAAAACGTGTATTTAGAGTGTTTTACAGCATTTTGTTTAAGGTCTCACTGGGTTGAAAAGGGCACCACGGAATCCCTTCAAAAGCTTGTATACACTAAAATACAGTATAATCTGTCATATTCTGCCATAAGTCAGCATATTCCATTCACACATAAGAAAAAACACGTGTCCAAAGATTTTACACAAAAATGCTTTTTACACCGCAAAACGACGATTTCTGATGAAAAAACTATTTTTCACATTTTGTCTCCGAATTCCTTCAAAATGTGTTTTCTACACGAAAAACGTGTATTTAGAGTGTTTTACAGCATTTTGTTTAAGGTCTCACTGGGTAGAAAAGGGCACCACGGAATCCCTTCCAAAGCTTGTATACACTAAAATACAGTATAATCTGTCATATTCTGCCATAAGTCAGCATATTCCATTCACACATAAGAAAAGACACGTGTCCAAAGATTTTACTCAAAAATGCTTTTTACACCGCATAACGACGATTTCTGATGAAAAAACTATTTTTCACATTTTGTCTCCGAATTGCTTCAAAATGTGTTTTCTACACGAAAAACGTGTATTTAGAGTGTTTTACAGCATTTTGTTTAAGGACTCACTGGGTTGAAAAGGGCACCACGGAATCCCTTCAAAAGCTTGTATACACTAAAATACAGTATAATCTGTCATATTCTGCCATAAGTCAGCATATTCCATTCACACATAAGAAAAAACACGTGTCCAAAGATTTTACTCAAAAATGCTTTTTACACCGCAAAACGACGATTTCTGATGAAAAAAACTATTTTTCACATTTTGTCTCCGAATTGCTTCAAAATGTGTTTTCTACACGAAAAACGTGTATTTAGAGTGTTTTACAGCATTTTGTTTAAGGTTTCACTGGGTTGAAAAGGGCACCAAGGAATCCCTTCAAAAGCTTGTATACACTAAAATACAGTATAATCTGTCATATTCTGCCATAAGTCAGCATAAACCATTCACACATAAGAAAAAACACGTGTCCAAAGATTTTACTCAAAAATGCTTTTTACACCGCAAAACGACGATTTCTGATGAAAAAACTATTTTTCACATTTTGTCTCCGAATTGCTTCAAAATGTGTTTTCTACACGAAAAACGTGTATTTAGAGTGTTTTACAGCATTTTGTTTAAGGTCTCACTGGGTTGAAAAGGGCACCACGGAATCCCTTCAAAAGCTTGTATACACTAAAATACAGTATATTCTGTCATATTCTGCATAAGTCAGCATATTCCATTCACACATAAGAAAAAACACGTGTCCAAAGATTTTACTCAAAAATGCTTTTTACACCGCAAAACGACGATTTCTGATGAAAAAACTATTTTTCACATTTTGTCTCCGAATTGCTTCAAAATGTGTTTTCTACACGAAAAACGTGTATTTAGAGTGTTTTACAGCATTTTGTTTAAGGTCTCACTGGGTTGAAAAGGGCGCCACGGAATCCCTTCAAAAGCTTGTATACACTAAAATACAGTATAATCTGTAATATTCTGCCATAAGTCAGCATATTCCATTCACACATAAGAAAAAAACACGTGTCCAAAGATTTTACTCAAAAATGCTTTTTACACCGCAAAACGACGATTTCTGATGAAAAAACTATTTTTCACATTTTGTCTCCGAATTGCTTCAAAATGTGTTTTCTACACGAAAAACGTGTATTTAGAGTGTTTTACAGCATTTTGTTTAAGGTCTCACTGGGTTGAAAAGGGCACCATGGAATCCCATCAAAAGCTTGTATACACTAAAATACAGTATAATCTGTCATATTCTGCCATAAGTCAGCATATTCCATTCACACATAAGAAAAAACACGTGTCCAAAGATTTTACTCAAAAATGCTTTTTACACCGCAAAACGACGATTTCTGATGAAAAAAACTATTTTTCACATTTTGTCTCCGAATTGCTTCAAAATGTGTTTTCTACACGAAAAACGTGTATTTAGAGTGTTTTACAGCATTTTGTTTAAGGTCTCACTGGGTTGAAAAGGGCACCACGGAATCCCTTCAAAAGCTTGTATACACTAAAATACAGTATAATCTGTCATATTCTGCCATAAGTCAGCGTATTCCATTCACACATAAGAAAAAACACGTGTCCAAAGATTTTACACAAAAATGCTTTTTACACCGCAAAACGACGATTTCTGATGAAAAAACTATTTTTCACATTTTGTCTCCGAATTGCTTCAAAATGTGTTTTCTACACGAAAAACGTGTATTTAGAGTGTTTTACAGCATTTTGTTTAAGGTCTCACTGGGTTGAAAAGGGCACCACGGAATCCCTTCAAAAGCTTGTATACACTAAAATACAGTATAATCTGTCATATTCTGCCATAAGTCAGCATATTCCATTCACACATAAGAAAAGACACGTGTCCAAAGATTTTACTCAAAAATGCTTTTTACACCGCATAACGACGATTTCTGATGAAAAAACTATTTTTCACATTTTGTCTCCGAATTGCTTCAAAATGTGTTTTCTACACGAAAAACGTGTATTTAGAGTGTTTTACAGCATTTTGTTTAAGGACTCACTGGGTTGAAAAGGGCACAACGGAATCCCTTCAAAAGCTTGTATACACTAAAATACAGTATAATCTGTCATATTCTGCCATAAGTCAGCATATTCCATTCACACATAAGAAAAAACACGTGTCCAAAGATTTTACTCAAAAATGCTTTTTACACCGCAAAACGACGATTTCTGATGAAAAAACTATTTTTCACATTTTGTCTCCGAATTGCTTCAAAATGTGTTTTCTACACGAAAAACGTGTATTTAGAGTGTTTTACAGCATTTTGTTTAAGGTCTCACTGGGTTGAAAAGGGCACCATGGAATCCCATCAAAAGCTTGTATACACTAAAATACAGTATAATCTGTCATATTCTGCCATAAGTCAGCATATTCCATTCACACATAAGAAAAAACACGTGTCCAAAGGTTTTTACTCAAAAATGCTTTTTACACCGCAAAACGACGATTTCTGATGAAAAAACTATTTTTCACATTTTGTCTCCGAATTGCTTCAAAATGTGTTTTCTACACGAAAAAACGTGTATTTAGAGTGTTTTACAGCATTTTGTTTAAGGTCTCACTGGGTTGAAAAGGGCACCACGGAATCCCTTCAAAAGGTTGTATACATTAAAATACAGTATAATCTGTCATATTCTGCCATAAGTCAGCATATTCCATTCACACATAAGAAAAAACACGTGTCCAAAGATTTTACTCAAAAATGCTTTTTACACCGCAAAACGACGATTTCTGATGAAAAAACTGTTTTTCACATTTTGTCTCCGAATTGCTTCAAAATGTGTTTTCTACACGAAAAACGTGTATTTAGAGTGTTTTACAGCATTTTGTTTAAGGTCTCACTGGGTTGAAAAGGGCACCACGGAATCCCTTCAAAAGCTTGTATACACTAAAATACAGTATAATCTGTCATATTCTGCCATAAGTCAGCATATTCCATTCACACATAAGAAAAAACACGTGTCCAAAGATTTTACTTAAAAGTGCTTTTTACACCGCAAAACGACGATTTCTGATGAAAAAACTATTTTTCACATTTTGTCTCCGAATTGCTTCAAAATGTGTTTTCTACACGAAAAACGTGTATTTAGAGTGTTTTACAGCATTTTGTTTAAGGTCTCACTGGGTTGAAAAGGGCACCACGGAATCCCTTCAAAAGCTTGTATACACTAAAATACAGTATAATCTGTCATATTCTGCCATAAGTCAGCATATTCCATTCACACATAAGAAAAGACACCTGTCCAAAGATTTTAATCAAAAATGCTTTTTACACCGCAAAACGACGATTTCTGATGAAAAAACTATTTTTCACATTTTGTCTCCGAATGTGTTTTCTACACGAAAAACGTGTATTTAGAGTGCTTTACAGCATTTTGTTTAAGGTCTCACTGGGTTGAAAAGGGCACCACGGAATCCCTTCAAAAGCTTGTATACACTAAAATACAGTATAATCTGTCATATGCTGCCATAAGTTAGCATATTCCATTCACACATAAGAAAAGACACGTGACCAAAGATTTTACTCAAAAATGCTTTTTACACCGCAAAACGACGATTTCTGATGAAAAAACTATTTTTCACATTTTGTCTCCGAATTGCTTCAAAATGTGTTTTCTACACGAAAAACGTGTATTTAGAGTGTTTTACAGCATTTTGTTTAAGGACTCACTGGGTTGAAAAGGGCACCACGGAATCCCTTCAAAAGCTTGTATACACTAAAATACAGTATAATCTGTCATATTCTGCCATAAGTCAGCATATTCCATTCACACATAAGAAAAAACACGTGTCCAAAGATTTTACTCAAAAATGCTTTTTACACCGCAAAACGACGATTTCTGATGAAAAAACTATTTTTCACATTTTGTCTCCGAATTGCTTTAAAATGTGTTTTCTACACGAAAAACGTGTATTTAGAGTGTTTTACAGCATTTTGTTTAAGGTTTCACTGGGTTGAAAAGGGCACCACGGAATCCCTTCAAAGCTTGTATACACTAAAATACAGTATAATCTGTCATATTCTGCCATAAGTCAGCATATTCCATTCACACATAAGAAAAAAACACGTGTCCAAAGATTTTACTCAAAAATGCTTTTTACACCGCAAAACGACGATTTCTGATGAAAAAACTATTTTTCACATTTTGTCTCCGAATTGCTTCAAATTGTGTTTTCTACACGAAAAACGTGTATTTAGAGTGTTTTACAGCATTTTGTTTAAGGTCTCACTGGGTTGAAAAGGGCACCACGGAATCCCTTCAAAAGCTTGTATACACTAAAATACAGTATATTCTGTCATATTCTGCCATAAGTCAGCATATTCCATTCACACATAAGAAAAAACATGTGTCCAAAGATTTTACTCAAAAATGCTTTTTACACCGCAAAACGACGATTTCTGATGAAAAAACTATTTTTCACATTTTGTCTCCGAATTGCTTCAAAATGTGTTTTCTACACGAAAAACGTGTATTTAGAGTGTTTTACAGCATTTTGTTTAAGGTCTCACTGGGTTGAAAGGGGCACCACGGAATCCCTTCAAAAGCTTGTATACACTAAAATACAGTATAATCTGTCATATTCTGCCATAAGTCAGCATATTCCATTCACACATAAGAAAAAACACGTGTCCAAAGATTTTACTCAAAAATGCTTTTTACACCGCAAAACGACGATTTCTGATGAAAAAAACTATTTTTCACATTTTGTCTCCGAATTGCTTCAAAATGTGTTTTCTACACGAAAAAACGTGTATTTAGAGTGTTTTACAGCATTTTGTTTAAGGTCTCACTGGGTTGAAAAGGGCGCCACGGAATCCCTTCAAAAGCTTATATACACTAAAATACAGTATAATCTGTAATATTAAGCCATAAGTCAGCATATTCCATTCACACATAAGAAAAAACACGTGTCCAAAGATTTTACTCAAAAATGCTTTTTACACCGCAAAACGACGATTTCTGATGAAAAAACTATTTTTCACATTTTTTCTCCGAATTGCTTCAAAATGTGTTTTCTACACGAAAAACGTGTATTTAGAGTGTTTTACAGCATTTTGTTTTAAGGTCTCACTGGGTTGAAAAGGGCACCATGGAATCCCATCAAAAGCTTGTATACACTAAAATACAGTATAATCTGTCATATTCTGCCATAAGTCAGCATATTCCATTCACACATAAGAAAAAACACGTGTCCAAAGATTTTACTCAAAAATGCTTTTTACACCGCAAAACGACGATTTCTGATGAAAAAAACTATTTTTCACATTTTGTCTCCGAATTGCTTCAAAATGTGTTTTCTACACGAAAAACGTGTATTTAGAGTGTTTTACAGCATTTTGTTTAAGGTCTCACTGGGTTGAAAAGGGCACCACGGAATCCCTTCAAAAGGTTGTATACATTAAAATACAGTATAATCTGTCATATTCTGCCATAAGTCAGCATATTCCATTCACACATAAGAAAAAACACGTGTCCAAAGATTTTACTCAAAAATGCTTTTTACACCGCAAAACGACGATTTCTGATGAAAAAACTATTTTTCACATTTTGTCTCCGAATTGCTTCAAAATGTGTTTTCTACACGAAAAACGTGTATTTAGAGTGTTTTACAGCATTTTGTTTAAGGACTCACTGGGTTGAAAAGGGCACCACGGAATCCCTTCAAAAGCTTGTATACACTAAAATACAGTATAATCTGTCATATTCTGCCATAAGTCAGCATATTCCATTCACACATAAGAAAAAACACGTGTCCAAAGATTTTACTCAAAAATGCTTTTTACACCGCAAAACGACGATTTCTGATGAATAAACTCTTTTTTTCACATTTTGTCTCCGAATTGCTTCAAAATGTGTTTTCTACACGAAAAACGTGTATTTAGAGTGTTTTACAGCATTTTGTTTAAGGTCTCACTGGGTTGAAAAGGGCACCACGGAATCCCTTCAAAAGCTTGTATACACTAAAATACAGTATAATCTGTCATATTCTGCCATAAGTCAGCATATTCCATTCACACATAAGAAAAAACACGTGTCCAAAAATTTTACTCAAAAATGCTTTTTACACCGCAAAACGACGATTTCTGATGAAAAAACTATTTCTCACATTTTGTCTCCGAATTGCTTCAAAATGTGTTTTCTACACGGAAAACGTGTATTTAGAGTGTTTTACAGCATTTTGTTTAAGGTCTCACTGGGTTGAAAAGGGCACCACGGAATCCCTTCAAAAGCTTGTATACACTAAAATACAGTATAATCTGTCATATTCTGCCATAAGTCAGCATATTCCATTCACACATAAGAAAAAACACGTGTCCAAAGATTTTACTCAAAAATGCTTTTTACACCGCAAAACGACGATTTCTGATGAAAAAACTATTTTTCACATTTTGTCTCCGAATTGCTTCAAAATGTGTTTTCTACACGAAAAACGTGTATTTAGAGTGTTTTACAGCATTTTGTTTAAGGTCTGACTGGGTTGAAAAGGGCACCACGGAATCCCTTCAAAAGCTTGTATACACTAAAATACAGTATAATCTATCATATTCTGCCATAAGTTAGCATATTCCCTTCACACATAAGAAAAAACACGTGTCCAAAGATTTTACTCAAAAATGCTTTTTACACCGCAAAACGACGATTTCTGATGAAAAAACTATTTTTCACATTTTGTCTCCGAATTGCTTCAAAATGTGTTTTCTACACGAAAAGCGTGTATTTAGAGTGTTTTACAGCATTTTGTTTAAGGTCTCACTGGGTTGAAAAGGGCACCACGGAATCCCTTCAAAAGCTTGTATACACTAAAATACAGTATAATCCGTCATATTCTGCCATAAGTCAGCATATTCCCATTCACACATAAGAAAAAACACGTGTCCAAAGATTTTACTCAAAAATGCTTTTTACACCGCCAAAACGACGATTTTCTGATGAAAAAACTATTTTTCACATTTTGTCTCCGAATTGCTTCAAAATGTGTTTTCTACACGGAAAACGTGTATTTAGAGTGTTTTACAGCATTTTGTTTAAGGTCTCACTGGGTTGAAAAGGGCACCACGGAATCCCTTCAAAAGCTTGTATACACTAAAATACAGTATAATCTGTCATATTCTGCCATAAGTCAGCATATTCCATTCACACATAAGAAAAAACACGTGTCCAAAGATTTTACTCAAAAATGCTTTTTACACCGCAAAACGACGATTTCTGATGAAAAAACTATTTTTCACATTTTGTCTCCGAATTGCTTCAAAATGTGTTTTCTACACGAAAAACGTGTATTTAGAGTGTTTTACAGCATTTTGTTTAAGGACTCACTGGGTTGAAAAAGGGCACCACGGAATCCCTTCAAAAGCTTGTATACACTAAAATACAGTATAATCTGTCATATTCTGCCATAAGTCAGCATATTCCATTCACACATAAGAAAAAACACGTGTCCAAAGATTTTACTCAAAAATGCTTTTTACACCGCAAAACGACGATTTCTGATGAATAAACTCTTTTTTTTCACATTTTGTCTCCGAATTGCTTCAAAATGTGTTTTCTACACGAAAAACGTGTATTTAGAGTGTTTTACAGCATTTTGTTTAAGGTCTCACTGGGTTGAAAAGGGCACCACGGAATCCCTTCAAAAGCTTGTATACACTAAAATACAGTATAATCTGTCATATTCTGCCATAAGTCAGCATATTCCATTCACACATAAGAAAAAACACGTGTCCAAAGATTTTACTCAAAAATGCTTTTTACACCGCAAAACGACGATTTCTGATGAAAAAACTATTTTTCACATTTTGTCTCCGAATTGCTTCAAAATGTGTTTTCTACACGAAAAACGTGTATTTAGAGTGTTTTACAGCATTTTGTTTAAGGTCTGACTGGGTTGAAAAGGGCACCACGGAATCCCTTCAAAAGCTTGTATACACTAAAATACAGTATAATCTATCATATTCTGCCATAAGTTAGCATATTCCCTTCACACATAAGAAAAAACACGTGTCCAAAGATTTTACTCAAAAATGCTTTTTACACCGCAAAACGACGATTTCTGATGAAAAAACTATTTTTCACATTTTGTCTCCGAATTGCTTCAAAATGTGTTTTCTACACGAAAAGCGTGTATTTAGAGTGTTTTACAGCATTTTGTTTAAGGTCTCACTGGGTTGAAAAGGGCACCACGGAATCCCTTCAAAAGCTTGTATACACTAAAATACAGTATAATCCGTCATATTCTGCCATAAGTCAGCATATTCCATTCACACATAAGAAAAAACACGTGTCCAAAGATTTTACTCAAAAATGCTTTTTACACCGCAAAACGACGATTTCTGATGAAAAAACTATTTTTCACATTTTGTCTCCGAATTGCTTCAAAATGTGTTTTCTACACGGAAAACGTGTATTTAGAGTGTTTTACAGCATTTTGTTTAAGGTCTCACTGGGTTGAAAAGGGCACCACGGAATCCCTTCAAAAGCTTGTATACACTAAAATACAGTATAATCTGTCATATTCTGCCATAAGTCAGCATATTCCATTCACACATAAGAAAAAACACGTGTCCAAAGATTTTACTCAAAAATGCTTTTTACACCGCAAAACGACGATTTCTGATGAAAAAACTATTTTTCACATTTTGTCTCCGAATTGCTTCAAAATGTGTTTTCTACACGAAAAACGTGTATTTAGAGTGTTTTACAGCATTTTGTTAAAGGTCTCACTGGGTTGAAAAGGGCACCACGGAATCCCTTCAAAAGCTTGTATACACTAAAATACAGTATAATCTGTCATATTCTGCCATAAGTCAGCATATTCCATTCACACATAAGAAAAGACACGTGTCCAAAGATTTTACTCAAAAATGCTTTTTACACCGCAAAACGACGATTTCTGATGAAAAAACTATTTTTCACATTTTGTCTCCGAATTGCTTCAAAATGTGTTTTCTACACGAAAAACGTGTATTTAGAGTGTTTTACAGCATTTTGTTTAAGGTTTCACTGGGTTGAAAAGGGCACCACGGAATCCCTTCAAAAGCTTGTATACACTAAAATACAGTATAATCCGTCATATTCTGCCATAAGTCAGCATATTCCATTCACACATAAGAAAAAACACGTGTCCAAAGATTTTACTCAAAAATGCTTTTTACACCGCAAAACGACGATTTCTGATGAAAATACTATTTTTCACATTTTGTCTCCGAATTGCTTCAAAATGTGTTTTCTACACGAAAAACGTGTATTTAGAGTGTTTTACAGCATTTTGTTTAAGGTCTGACTGGGTTGAAAAGGGCACCACGGAATCCCTTCAAAAGCTTGTATACACTAAAATACAGTATAATCTGTCATATCCTGCCATAAGTTAGCATATTCCATTCACACATAAGAAAAAACACGTGTCCAAAGATTTTACTCAAAAATGCTTTTTACACCGCAAAACAACGATTTCTGATGAAAAAACTATTTTTCACATTTTGTCTCCGAATTGCTTCAAAATGTGTTTTCTACACGAAAAGCGTGTATTTAGAGTGTTTTACAGCATTTTGTTTAAGGTCTCACTGGGTTGAAAAGGGCACCACGGAATCCCTTCAAAAGCTTGTATACACTAAAATACAGTATAATCTGTCATATTCTGCCATAAGTCAGCATATTCCATTCACACATAAGAAAAAACACGTGTCCAAAGATTTTACTTAAAAATGCTTTTTACACCGCAAAACGACGATTTCTGATGAAAAAACTATTTTTCACATTTTGTCTCCGAATTGCTTCAAAATGTGTTTTCTACACGAAAAACGTGTATTTAGAGTGTTTTACAGCATTTTGTTAAAGGTCTCACTGGGTTGAAAAGGGCACCACGGAATCCCTTCAAAAGCTTGTATACACTAAAATACAGTATAATCTGTCATATTCTGCCATAAGTCAGCATATTCCATTCACACATAAGAAAAGACACGTGTCCAAAGATTTTACTCAAAAATGCTTTTTACACCGCAAAACGACGATTTCTGATGAAAAAACTATTTTTCACATTTTGTCTCCGAATTGCTTCAAAATGTGTTTTCTACACGAAAAACGTGTATTTAGAGTGTTTTACAGCATTTTGTTTAAAGCCTTACTGGGTTGAAAAGGGCACCACGGAATCCCTTCAAAAGCTTGTATACACTAAAATACAGTATAATCTGTCATATTCTGCCATAAGTCAGCATATTCCATTCACACATAAGAAAAAAAACACGTATCCAAAGATTTTACTCAAAAATGCTTTTTACACCGCTAAACGACGATTTCTGATGAAAAAACTATATTTCACATTTTGTCTCGAATTGCTTCAAAATGTGTTTTCTACACGAAAAACGTGTATTTAGAGTGTTTTACAGCATTTTGTTTAAGGTCTGACTGGGTTGAAAAGGGCACCACGGAATCCCTTCAAAAGCTTGTATACACTAAAATACAGTATAATCTGTCATATTCTGCCATAAGTCAGCATATTCCATTCACACATAAGAAAAAACACGTGTCCAAAGATTTTACTCAAAAATGCTTTTTACACCGCAAAACGACGATTTCTGATGAAAAAACTATTTTTCACATTTTGTCTCCGAATTGCTTCAAATGTGTTTTCTACACGAAAAGCGTGTATTTAGAGTGTTTTACAGCATTTTGTTTAAGGTCTCACTGGGTTGAAAAGGGCACCACGGAATCCCTTCAAAAGCTTGTATACACTAAAATACAGTATAATCTGTCATATTCTGCCATAAGTCAGCATATTCCATTCACACATAAGAAAAAACACGTGTCCAAAAATTTTACTCAAAATGCAAAACGACGATTTCTGATGAAAAAACTATTTTTCACATTTTGTCTCCGAATTGCTTCAAAATGTGTTTTCTACACGGAAAACGTGTATTTAGAGTGTTTTACAGCATTTTGTTTAAGGTCTCACTGGGTTGAAAAGGGCACCACGGAATCCCTTCAAAAGCATGTATACACTACAATACAGTATAATCTGTCATATTCTGCCATAAGTCAGCATATTCCATTCACACATAAGAAAAAACACGTGTCTAAAGATTTTACTCAAAAATGCTTTTTTACACCGCAAAACGACGATTTCTGATGAAAAAACTATTTTTCACATTTTGTCTCCGAATTGCTTCAAAATGTGTTTTCTACACGAAAAACGTGTATTTAGAGTGTTTTACAGCATTTTGTTAAAGGTCTCACTGGGTTGAAAAGGGCACCACGGAATCCCTTCAAAAGCTTGTATACACTAAAATACAGTATAATCTGTCATATTCTGCCATAAGTCAGCATATTCCATTCACACATAAGAAAAGACACGTGCCCAAAGATTTTACTCAAAAATGCTTTTTACACCGCAAAACGACGATTTCTGATGAAAAAACTATTTTTCACATTTTGTCTCCGAATTGCTTCAAAATGTGTTTTCTACGCGAAAAACGTGTATTTAGAGTGTTTTACAGCATTTTGTTTAAGGTTTCACTGGGTTGAAAAGGGCACCACGGAATCCCTTCAAAAGCTTGTATACACTAAAATACAGTATAATCCGTCATATTCTGCCATAAGTCAGCATATTCCATTCACACATAAGAAAAAACACGTGTCCAAAGATTTTACTCAAAAATGCTTTTTACACCGCAAAACGACGATTTCTGATGAAAAAACTATTTTTCACATTTTGTCTCCGAATTGCTTCAAAATGTGTTTTCTACACGAAAAACGTGTATTTAGAGTGTTTTACAGCATTTTGTTTAAAGCCTTACTGGGTTGAAAAGGGCACTACGGAATCCCTTCAAAAGCTTGTATACACTAAAATACAGTATAATCTGTCATATTCTGCCATAAGTCAGCATATTCCATTCACACATAAGAAAAAACACGTATCCAAAGATTTTACTCAAAAATGCTTTTTACACCGCTAAACGACGATTTCTGATGAAAAAACTATTTTTCACATTTTGTCTCGAATTGCTTCAAAATGTGTTTTCTACACGAAAAACGTGTATTTAGAGTGTTTTACAGCATTTTGTTTAAGGTCTGACTGGGTTGAAAAGGGCACCACGGAATCCCTTCAAAAGCTTGTATACACTAAAATACAGTATAATCTGTCATATTCTGCCATAAGTCAGCATATTCCATTCACACATAAGAAAAAACACGTGTCCAAAGATTTTACTCAAAAATGCTTTTTACACCGCAAAACGACGATTTCTGATGAAAAAACTATTTTTCACATTTTGTCTCCGAATTGCTTCAAAATGTGTTTTCTACACGAAAAGCGTGTATTTAGAGTGTTTTACAGCATTTTGTTTAAGGTCTCACTGGGTTGAAAAGGGCACCACGGAATCCCTTCAAAAGCTTGTATACACTAAAATACAGTATAATCTGTCATATTCTGCCATAAGTCAGCATATTCCATTCACACATAAGAAAAAACACGTGTCCAAAAATTTTACTCAAAAATGCAAAACGACGATTTCTGATGAAAAAACTATTTTTCACATTTTGTCTCCGAATTGCTTCAAAATGTGTTTTCTACACGGAAAACGTGTATTTAGAGTGTTTTACAGCATTTTGTTTAAGGTCTCACTGGGTTGAAAAGGGCACCACGGAATCCCTTCAAAAGCATGTATACACTACAATACAGTATAATCTGTCATATTCTGCCATAAGTCAGCATATTCCATTCACACATAAGAAAAAACACGTGTCTAAAGATTTTACTCAAAAATGCTTTTTACACCGCAAAACGACGATTTCTGATGAAAAAACTATTTTTCACATTTTGTCTCCGAATTGCTTCAAAATGTGTTTTCTACACGAAAAACGTGTATTTAGAGTGTTTTACAGCATTTTGTTAAAGGTCTCACTGGGTTGAAAAGGGCACCACGGAATCCCTTCAAAAGCTTGTATACACTAAAATACAGTATAATCTGTCATATTCTGCCATAAGTCAGCATATTCCATTCACACATAAGAAAAGACACGTGTCCAAAGATTTTACTCAAAAATGCTTTTTACACCGCAAAAAGACGATTTCTGATGAAAAAACTATTTTTCACATTTTGTCTCCGAATTGCTTCAAAATGTGTTTTCTACACGAAAAACGTGTATTTAGAGTGTTTTACAGCATTTTGTTTAAGGTCTTACTGGGTTGAAAAGGGCACCACGGAATCCCTTCAAAAGCTTGTATACACTAAAATACAGTATAATCTGTCATATTCTGCCATAAGTCAGCATATTCCATTCACACATAAGAAAAAACACGTGTCCAAAGATTTTACTCAAAAATGCTTTTTACACCGCAAAACGACGATTTCTGATGAAAAAACTATTTTTCACATTTTGTCTCGAATTGCTTCAAAATGTGTTTTCTACACGAAAAACATGTATTTAGAGTGTTTTACAGCATTTTGTTTAAGGTCTCACTGGGTTGAAAAGGGCACCACGGAATCCCTTCAAAAGCTTGTATACACTAAAATACAGTATATTCTGTCATATTCTGTCATTAGTCAGCATATTCCATTCACACATAAGAAAAAACACGTGTCCAAAGATTTTACTTAAAAGTGCTTTTTACTCCGCAAAACGACGATTTCTGATGAAAAAACTATTTTTCACATTTTGTCTCCGAATTGCTTCAAAATGTGTTTTCTACACGAAAAATGTGTATTTAGAGTGTTTTACAGCATTTTGTTTAAGGTCTCACTGGGTTGAAAAGGGCACCACGGAATCCCTTCAAAAGCTTGTATACACTAAAATACAGTATAATCTGTCATATTCTGCCATAAGTTAGCATATTCCATTCACACATAAGAAAAGACACGTGTCCAAAGATTTTACTCAAAAATGCTTTTTACACCGCAAAACGACGATTTCTGATGAAAAAACTATTTTTCACATTTTGTCTCCGAATTGCTTCAAAATGTGTTTTCTACACGAAAAACGTGTATTTAGAGTGTTTTACAGCATTTTGTTTAAGGACTCACTGGGTTGAAAAGGGCACCACGGAATCCCTTCAAAAGCTTGTATACACTAAAATACAGTATAATCTGTCATATTCTGCCATAAGTCAGCATATTCCATTCACACATAAGAAAAAACACGTGTCCAAAGATTTTACTCAAAAATGCATTTTACACCGCAAAACGACGATTTCTGATGAAAAAACTATTTTTCACATTTTGTCTCCGAATTGCTTCAAAATGTGTTTTCTACACGAAAAACGTGTATTTAGAGTGTTTTACAGCATTTTGTTTAAGGTCTCACTGGGTTGAAAAGGGCACCACGGAATCCCTTTAAAAGCTTGTATACACTAAAATACAGTATAATCTGTCATATTCTGCCATAAGTCAGTATATTCCATTCACACATAAGAAAAAACACGTGTCCAAAGATTTTACACAAAAATGCTTTTTACACCGCAAAACGACGATTTCTGATGAAAAAACTATTTTTCACATTTTGTCTCCGAATTGCTTCAAAATGTGTTTTCTACACGAAAAACGTGTATTAAGAGTGTTTTACAGCATTTTGTTTAAGGTCTCACTGGGTTGAAAAGGGCACCACGGTATCCCTTCAAAAGATTGTATACACTAAAATACAGTATAATCTGTCATATTCTGCCATAAGTCAGCATATTCCATTCACACATAAGAAAAGACACGTGTCCAAAGATTTTACTCAAAAATGCTTTTTACACCGCAAAACGACGATTTCTGATGAAAAAACTATTTTTCACATTTTGTCTCCGAATTGCTTCAAAATGTGTTTTCTACACGAAAAACGTGTATTTAGAGTGTTTTACAGCATTTTGTTTAAGGTCTGACTGGGTTGAAAAGGGCACCACGGAATCCCTTCAAAAGCTTGTATACACTAAAATACAGTATAATCTGTCATATTCTGCCATAAGTCAGCATATTCCATTCACACATAAGAAAAAACACGTGTCCAAAGATTTTACTCAAAAATGCTTTTTACACCGCAAAACGACGATTTCTGATGAAAAAACTATTTTTCACATTTTGTCTCCGAATTGCTTCAAAATGTGTTTTCTACACGAAAAACGTGTATTTAGAGTGTTTTACAGCATTTTGTTAAAGGTCTCACTGGGTTGAAAAGGGCACCACGGAATCCCTTCAAAAGCTTGTATACACTAAAATACAGTATAATCTGTCATATTCTGCCATAAGTCAGCATATTCCATTCACACATAAGAAAAAACACGTGTCCAAAGATTTTACTCAAAAATGCTTTTTACACCGCAAAAAGACGATTTCTGATGAAATAACTATTTTCACATTTTGTCACCGAATTGCTTCAAAATGTGTTTTCTACACGAAAAACGTGTATTTAGAGTGTTTTACAGCATTTTGTTTAAGGTCTCACTGGGTTGAAAAGGGCACCACGGAATCCCTTCAAAAGCTTGTATACACTAAAATACAGTATAATCTGTCATATTCTGCCATAAGTCAGCATATTCCATTCACACATAAGTAAAAACACGTGTCCAAAGATTTTACTCAAAAATGCTTTTTACACCGCAAAACGACGATTTCTGATGAAAAAACTATTTTTCACATTTTGTCTCCGAATTGCTTCAAAATGTGTTTTCTACACGAAAAACGTGTATTTAGAGTGTTTTACAGCATTTTGTTTAAGGTCTCACTGGGTTGAAAAGGGCACCACGGAATCCCTTCAAAAGCTTGTATACACTAAAATACAGTATAATCTGTCATATTCTGCCATAAGTCAGCATATTCCATTCACACATAAGAAAAAACAAGTGCCCAAAGATTTTACTCAAAAATGCTTTTTACACCGCAAAACGACGATTTCTGATGAAAAAACTATTTTTCACATTTTGTCTCCGAATTGCTTCAAAATGTGTTTTCTACACGAAAAACGTGTATTTAGAGTGTTTTACAGCATTTTTTTAAGGTTTCACTGGGTTGAAAAGGGCACCACGGAATCCCTTCAAAAGCTTGTATACACGAAAATACAGTATAATCTGTCATATTCTGCCATAAGTCAGCATATTCCATTCACACATAAGAATAAACACGTGTCCAAAGATTTTACTCAAAAATGCTTTTTACACCGCAAAACGACGATTTCTGATGAAAAAACTATTTTTCACATTTTGTCTCCGAATTGCTTCAAAATGTGTTTTCTACACGAAAAACGTGTATTTAGAGTGTTTTACAGCATTTTGTTTAAGGTCTCACTGGGTTGAAAAGGGCACCACGGAATCCCTTCAAAAGCTTGTATACACTAAAATACAGTATAATCTGTCATATTCTGCCATAAGTCAGCATATTCCATTCACACATAAGAAAAAACACGTGTCTAAAGATTTTACTCAAAAATGCTTTTTACACCGCAAAACGACGATTTCTGATGAAAAAACTATTTTTCACATTTTGTCTCCGAATTGCTTCAAAATGTGTTTTCTACACGAAAAACGTGTATTTAGAGTGTTTTACAGCATTTTGTTTAAGGTCTCACTGGGTTGAAAAGGGCACCACGGAATCCCTTCAAAAGCTTGTATACACTAAAATACAGTATAATCCGTCATATTCTGCCATAAGTCAGCATATTCCATTCACACATAAGAAAAAACACGTGTCCAAAGATTTTACTCAAAAATGCTTTTTACACCACAAAACGACGATTTCTGATGAAAAAACTATTTTTCACATTTTGTCTCCGAATTGCTTCAAAATGTGTTTTCTACACGAAAAACGTGTATTTAGAGTGTTTTACAGCATTTTGTTTAAGGTCTGACTGGGTTGAAAAGGGCACCACGGAATCCCTTCAAAAGCTTGTATACACTAAAATACAGTATAATCTGTCATATTCTGCCATAAGTCAGCATATTCCATTCACACATAAGAAAAAACACGTGTCCAAAGATTTTACTCAAAAATGCTTTTTACACCGCAAAACGACGATTTCTGATGAAAAAAACTATTTTTCACATTTTGTCTCCGAATTGCTTCAAAATGTGTTTTCTACACGAAAAGCGTGTATTTAGAGTGTTTTACAGCATTTTGTTTAAGGTCTCACTGGGTTGAAAAGGGCACCACGGAATCCCTTCAAAAGCTTGTATACACTAAAATACAGTATAATCTGTCATATTCTGCCATAAGTCAGCATATTCCATTCACACATAAGAAAAAACACGTGTCCAAAAATTTTACTCAAAAATGCATTTTACACCGCAAAACGACGATTTCTGATGAAAAAAACTATTTTTCACATTTTGTCTCCGAATTGCTTCAAAATGTGTTTTCTACACGGAAAACGTGTATTTAGAGTGTTTTACAGCATTTTGTTTAAGGTCTCACTGGGTTGAAAAGGGCACCACGGAATCCCTTCAAAAGCATGTATACACTACAATACAGTATAATCTGTCATATTCTGCCATAAGTCAGCATATTCCATTCACACATAAGAAAAAACACGTGTCCAAAGATTTTACTCAAAAATGCTTTTTACACCGCAAAACGACGATTTCTGATGAAAAAACTATTTTTCACATTTTGTCTCCGAATTGCTTCAAAATGTGTTTTCTACACGAAAAACGTGTATTTAGAGTGTTTTACAGCATTTTGTTTAAGGTCTCACTGGGTTGAAAAGGGCACCACGGAATTCCTTCAAAAGCTTGTATACACTAAAATACAGTATAATCTGTCATATTCTGCCATAAGTCAGCATATTCCATTCACACATAAGAAAAAACACGTGTCCAAAGATTTTACTCAAAAATGCTTTTTACACCGCAAAACGACGATTTCTGATGAAAAAACTATTTTTCACATTTTGTCTCCGAATTGCTTCAAAATGTGTTTTCTACACGAAAAGCGTGTATTTAGAGTGTTTTACAGCATTTTGTTTAAGGTCTCACTGGGTTGAAAAGGGCACCACGGAATCCCTTCAAAAGCTTGTATACACTAAAATACAGTATAATCTGTCATATTCTGCCATAAGTCAGCATATTCCATTCACACATAAGAAAAAACACGTGTCCAAAAATTTTACTCAAAAATGCATTTTACACCGCAAAACAACGATTTCTGATGAAAAAACTATTTTTCACATTTTGTCTCCGAATTGCTTCAAAATGTGTTTTCTACACGGAAAACGTGTATTTAGAGTGTTTTACAGCATTTTGTTTAAGGTCTCACTGGGTTGAAAAGGGCACCATGGAATCCCTTCAAAAGCATGTATACACTACAATACAGTATAATCTGTCATATTCTGCCATAAGTCAGCATATTCCATTCACACATAAGAAAAAACACGTGTCCAAAGATTTTACTCAAAAATGCTTTTTACACCGCAAAACGACGATTTCTGATGAAAAAACTATTTTTCACATTTTGTCTCCGAATTGCTTCAAAATGTGTTTTCTACACGAAAAACGTGTATTTAGAGTGTTTTACAGCATTTTGTTAAAGGTCTCACTTGGTTGAAAAGGGCACCACGGAATCCCTTCAAAAGCTTGTATACACTAAAATACAGTATAATCTGTCATATTCTGCCATAAGTCAGCATATTCCATTCACACATAAGAAAAGACACGTGTCCAAAGATTTTACTCAAAAATGCTTTTTACACCGCAAAACGACGATTTCTGATGAAAAAACTATTTTACACATTTTGTCTCCGAATTGCTTCAAAATGTGTTTTCTACACGAAAAACGTGTATTTAGAGTGTTTTACAGCATTTTGTTTAAGGTCTCACTGGGTTGAAAAGGGCACCACGGAATCCCTTCAAAAGCTTGTATACGCTAAAATACAGTATAATCTGTCATATTCTGCCATAAGTTACCATATTCCATTCACACATAAGAAAAGACACGTGTCCAAAGATTTTACTCAAAAATGCTTTTTACACCGCAAAACGACGATTTCTGATGAAAAAACTATTTTTCACATTTTGTCTCCGAATTGCTTCAAAATGTGTTTTCTACACGAAAAACGTGTATTTAGAGTGTTTTACAGCATTTTGTTTAAGGACTCACTGGGTTGAAAAGGGCACCACGGAATCTCTTCAAAAGCTTGTATACACTAAAATACAGTATAATCTGTCATATTCTGCCATAAGTCAGCATATTCCATTCACACATAAGAAAAAACACGTGTCCAAAGATTTTACTCAAAAATGCTTTTTACACCGGAAAACGACGATTTCTGATGAAAAAAATATTTTTCACATTTTGTCTCCGAATTGCTTCAAAATGTGTTTTCTACACGAAAAACGTATATTTAGAGTGTTTTACAGCATTTTGTTTAAGGTTTCACTGGGTTGAAAAGGGCACCACGGAATCCCTTCAAAAGCTTGTATACACTAAAATACAGTATATTCTGTCATATTCTGCCATTAGTCAGCATATTCCATTCACACATAAGAAAAAACACGTGTCCAAAGATTTTACTTAAAAGTGCTTTTTACCCCGCAAAACGACGATTTCTGATGAAAAAACAATTTTTCACATTTTGTCTCCGAATTGCTTCAAAATGTGTTTTCTACACGAAAAACGTGTATTTAGAGTGTTTTACAGCATTTTGTTTAAGGTCTCACTGGGTTGAAAAGGGCACCACGGAATCCCTTCAAAAGCTTGTATACGCTAAAATACAGTATAATCTGTCATATTCTGCCATAAGTTACCATATTCCATTCACACATAAGAAAAGACACGTGTCCAAAGATTTTACTCAAAAATGCTTTTTACACCGCAAAACGACGATTTCTGATGAAAAAACTATTTTTCACATTTTGTCTCCGAATTGCTTCAAAATGTGTTTTCTACACGAAAAACGTGTATTTAGAGTGTTTTACAGCATTTTGTTTAAGGACTCACTGGGTTGAAAAGGGCACCACGGAATCCCTTCAAAAGCTTGTATACACTAAAATACAGTATAATCTGTCATATTCTGCCATAAGTCAGCATATTCCATTCACACATAAGAAAAAACACGTGTCCAAAGATTTTACTCAAAAATGCTTTTTACACCGCAAAACGACGATTTCTGATGAAAAAAATATTTTTCACATTTTGTCTCCGAATTGCTTCAAAATGTGTTTTCTACACGAAAAACGTGTATTTAGAGTGTTTTACAGCATTTTGTTTAAGGTTTCACTGGGTTGAAAAGGGCACCACGGAATCCCTTCAAAAGCTTGTATACACTAAAATACAGTATAATCTGTCATATTCTGCCATAAGTCAGCATATTCCATTCACACATAAGAAAAAACACGTGTCCAAAGATTTTACTCAAAAATGCTTTTTACACCGCAAAACGACGATTTCTGATGAAAAAACTTTTTTTCACATTTTGTCTCCGAATTGCTTCAAAATGTGTTTTCTACACGAAAAACGTGTATTTAGAGTGTTTTACAGCATTTTGTTAAAGGTCTCACTGGGTTGAAAAGGGCACCACGGAATCCCTTCAAAAGCTTGTATACACTAAAATACAGTATAATCTGTCATATTCTGCCATAAGTCAGCATATTCCATTCACACATAAGAAAAAACACGTGTCCAAAGATTTTACTCAAAAATGCTTTTTACACCGCAAAACGACGATTTCTGATGAAAAAACTATTTTTCACATTTTGTCTCCGAATTGCTTCAAAATGTGTTTTCTACACGAAAAACGTGTATTTAGAGTGTTTTACAGCATTTTGTTTAAGGTCTTACTGGGTTGAAAAGGGCACCACGGAATCCCTTCAAAAGCTTGTATACACTAAAATACAGTATAATCTGTCATATTCTGCCATAAGTCAGCATATTCCATTCACACATAAGAAAAAACACGTGTCCAAAGATTTTACTCAAAAATGCTTTTTACACCGCAAAACGACGATTTCTGATGAAAAAACTATTTTTCACATTTTGTCTCGAATTGCTTCAAAATGTGTTTTCTACACGAAAAACGTGTATTTAGAGTGTTTTACAGCATTTTGTTTAAGGTCTGACTGGGTTGAAAAGGGCACCACGGAATCCCTTTAAAAGCTTGTATACACTAAAATACAGTATAATCTGTCATATTCTGCCATAAGTCAGCATATTCCATTCACACATAAGAAAAAACACCTGTCCAAGATTTTACTCAAAAATGCTTTTTACACCGCAAAACGACGATTTCTGATGAAAAAACTATTTTTCACATTTTGTCTCCGAATTGCTTCAAAATGTGTTTTCTACACGAAAAACGTGTATTTAGAGTGTTTTACAGCATTTTGTTTAAGGTCTCACTGGGTTGAAAAGGGCACCACGGAATCCCTTCAAAAGCTTGTATACACTAAAATACATTATAATCTGTCATATTCTGCCATAAGTCAGCATATTCCATTCACACATAAGAAAAAACACGTGTCCAAAGATTTTACTCAAAAATGCTTTTTACACCGCAAAACGACGATTTCTGATGAAAAAACTATTTTTCACATTTTGTCTCGAATTGCTTCAAAATGTGTTTTCTACACGAAAAACGTGTATTTAGAGTGTTTTACAGCATTTTGTTTAAGGTCTTACTGGGTTGAAAAGGGCACCACGGAATCCCTTCAAAAGCTTGTATACACTAAAATACAGTATAATCTGTCATATTCTGCCATAAGTTAGCATATTCCATTCACACATAAGAAAAAACACGTGTCCAAAAATTTTACTCAAAAATGCTTTTTACACCGCAAAACGACGATTTCTGATGAAAAAACTATTTTTCACATTTTGTCTCCGAATTGCTTCAAAATGTGTTTTCTACACGAAAAACGTGTATTTAGAGTGTTTTACAGCATTTTGTTAAAGGTCACACTGGGTTGAAAAGGGCACCACGGAATCCCTTCAAAAGCTTGTATACACTAAAATACAGTATAATCTGTCATATTCTGCCATAAGTCAGCATATTCCATTCACACATAAGAAAAGACACGTGTCCAAAGATTTTACTCAAAAATGCTTTTTACACCGCAAAACGACGATTTCTGATGAAAAAAACTATTTTACATATTTTGTCTCCGAATTGCTTCAAAATGTGTTTTCTACACGAAAAACGTGTATTTAGAGTGTTTTACAGCATTTTGTTTAAGGTCTTACTGGGTTGAAAAGGGCACCACGGAATCCCTTCAAAAGCTTGTATACACTAAAATACAGTATAATCTGTCATATTCTGCCATAAGTCAGCATATTCCATTCACACATAAGAAAAAAACACGTGTCCAAAGATTTTACTCAAAAATGCTTTTTACACCGCAAAACGACGATTTCTGATGAAAAAACTATTTTTCACATTTTGTCTCGAATTGCTTCAAAATGTGTTTTCTACACGAAAAACGTGTATTTAGAGTGTTTTACAGCATTTTGTTTAAGGTCTCACTGGGTTGAAAAGGACACCACGGAATCCCTTCAAAAGCTTGTATACACTAAAATACAGTATATTCTGTCATATTCTGCCATTAGTCAGCATATTCCATTCACACATAAGAAAAAACTCGTGTCCAAAGATTTTACTTAAAAGTGCTTTTTACTCCGCAAAACGACGATTTCTGATGAAAAAACAATTTTTCACATTTTGTCTCCGAATTGCTTCAAAATGTGTTTTCTACACGAAAAACGTGTATTTAGAGTGTTTTACAGCATTTTGTTTAAGGTCTCACTGGGTTGAAAAGGGCACCACGGAATCCCTTCAAAAGCTTGTATACACTAAAATACAGTATAATCTGTCATATTCTGCCATAAGTTAGCATATTCCATTCACACATAAGAAAAGACACGTGTCTAAAGATTTTACTCAAAAATGCTTTTTACACCGCAAAACGACGATTTCTGATGAAAAAACTATTTTTCACATTTTGTCTCCGAATTGCTTCAAAATGTGTTTTCTACACGAAAAACGTGTATTTAGAGTGTTTTACAGCATTTTGTTTAAGGACTCACTGGGTTGAAAAGGGCACCACGGAATCCCTTCAAAAGCTTGTATACACTAAAATACAGTATAATCTGTCATATTCTGCCATAAGTCAGCATATTCCATTCACACATAAGAAAAAACACGTGTCCAAAGATTTTACTCAAAAATGCTTTTTACACCGCAAAACGACGATTTCTGATGAAAAAACTATTTTTCACATTTTGTCTCCGAATTGCTTCAAAATGTGTTTTCTACACGAAAAACGTGTATTTAGAGTGTTTTACAGCATTTTGTTTAAGGTCTCACTGGGTTGAAAAGGGCACCATGGAATCCCTTCAAAAGCTTGTATACACTAAAATACAGTATAATCTGTCATATTCTGCCATAAGTCAGCATATTCCATTCACACATAAGAAAAAACACGTGTCCAAAAATTTTACTCAAAAATGCTTTTTACACCGCAAAACGACGATTTCTGATGAAAAAACTATTTTTCACATTTTGTCTCCGAATTGCTTAAAATGTGTTTTCTACACGAAAAACGTGTATTTAGAGTGTTTTACAGCATTTTGTTTAAGGTGTCACTGGGTTGAAAAGGGCACCACGGAATCCCTTCAAAAGTTTGTATACACTAAAATACAGTATAATCTGTCATATTCTGCCATAAGTCAGCATATTCCATTCACACATAAGAAAAAACAAGTGTCCAAAGATTTTACTCAAAAATGCTTTTTCACCGCAAAACGACGATTTCTGATGAAAAAACTATTTTTCACATTTTGTCTCCGAATTGCTTCAAAATGTGTTTTCTACACGAAAAACGTGTATTTAGAGTGTTTTACAGCATTTTGTTTAAGGTCTCACTGGGTTGAAAAGGGCACCACGGAATCCCTTCAAAAGCTTGTATACACTAAAATACAGTATAATCTGTCATATTCTGCCATAAGTCAGCATATTCCATTCACACATAAGAAAAGACACGTGTCCAAAGATTTTACTCAAAAATGCTTTTTACACCGCAAAACGACGATTTCTGATGAAAAAACTATTTTTCACATTTTGTCTCCGAATTGCTTCAAAATGTGTTTTCTACACGAAAAACGTGTATTTAGAGTGTTTTACAGCATTTTGTTTAAGGTCTCACTGGGTTGAAAAGGGCACCACGGAATCCCTTCAAAAGCTTGTATACACTAAAATACAGTATAATCTGTCATATTCTGCCATAAGTCAGCATATTCCATTCACACATAAGAAAAAACACGTGTCCAAAGATTTTACTCAAAAATGCTTTTTACACCGCAAAACGACGATTTCTGATGAAAAAACTATTTTTCACATTTTGTCTCCGAATTGCTTCAAAATGTGTTTTCTACACGAAAAACGTGTATTTAGAGTGTTTTACAGCATTTTGTTTAAGGTCTCACTGGGTTGAAAAGGGCACCACGGAATCCCTTCAAAAGCTTGTATACACTAAAATACAGTATATTCTGTCATATTCTGCCATAAGTCAGCATATTCCATTCACACATAAGAAAAAACACGTGTCCAAAGATTTTACTTAAAAATGCTTTTTACACCGCAAAACGACGATTTCTGATGAAAAAACTATTTTTCACATTTTGTCTCCGAATTGCTTCAAAATGTGTTTTCTACACGAAAAACGTGTATTTAGAGTGTTTTACAGCATTTTGTTTAAGGTCTCACTGGGTTGAAAAGGGCACCACGGAATCCCTTCAAAAGCTTGTATACACTAAAATACAGTATAATCTGTCATATTCTGCCATAAGTCAGCATATTCCATTCACACTTAAGAAAAAACACGTGTCCAAAGATTTTACACAAAAATGCTTTTTACACCGCAAAACGACGATTTCTGATGAAAAAACTATTTTTCACATTTTGTCTCCGAATTGCTTCAAAATGTGTTTTCTACACGAAAAACGTGTATTTAGAGTGTTTTACAGCATTTTGTTTAAGGTCTCACTGGGTTGAAAAGGGCACCACGGTATCCCTTCAAAAGCTTGTATACACTAAAATACAGTATAATCTGTCATATTCTGCAATAAGTCAGCATATTCCATTCACACATAAGAAAAAACACGTGTCCAAAGATTTTACTCAAAAATGCTTTTTACACCGCAAAACGACGATTTCTGATGAACAAACTATTTTTCACATTTTGTCTTCGAATTGCTTCAAATTGTGTTTTCTACACGAAAAACGTGTATTTAGAGTGTTTTACAGCATTTTGTTTAAGGTCTCACTGGGTTGAAAAGGGCACCACGGAATCCCTTCAAAAGCTTGTATACACTAAAATACAGTATAATCTGTCATATTCTGCCATAAGTCAGCATATTCCATTCACACATAAGAAAAAACACGTGTCCAAAGATTTTACTCAAAAATGCTTTTTACACCGCAAAACGACGATTTCTGATGAAAAAAACTATTTTTCACATTTTGTCTCCGAATTGCTTCAAAATATGTTTTCTACACGAAATACGTGTATTTAGAGTGTTTTACAGCATTTTGTTTAAGGTCTCACTGGGTTGAAAAGGGCACCACGGAATCCCTTTAAAAGCTTGTATACACTAAAATACAGTATAATCTGTCATATTCTGCCATAAGTCAGCATATTCCATTCACACATAAGAAAAAACACGTGTCCAAAAATTTTACCCAAAAATGCTTTTTACACCGCAAAACGACGATTTCTGATGAAAAAACTATTTTTCACATTTTGTCTCCGAATTGCTTCAAAATGTGTTTTCTACACGAAAAACGTGTATTTAGAGTGTTTTACAGCATTTTGTTTAAGGTCTCACTGGGTTGAAAAGGGCACCACGGAATCCCTTCAAAAGCTTGTATACACTAAAATACAGTATAATCTGTCATATTCTGCCATAAGTCAGCATATTCCATTCACACATAAGAAAAAACACGTGTCCAAAGATTTTACTCAAAAATGCTTTTTACACCGCAAAACGACGATTTCTGATGAAAAAACTATTTTTCACATTTTGTCTCCGAATTGCTTCAAAATATGTTTTTCTACACGAAATACGTGTATTTAGAGTGTTTTACAGCATTTTGTTTAAGGTCTCACTGGATTGAAAAGGGCACCACGGAATCCCTTTAAAAGCTTGTATACACTAAAATACAGTATAATCTGTCATATTCTGCCATAAGTCAGCATATTCCATTCACACATAAGAAAAAACACGTGTCCAAAGATTTTACCCAAAAATGCTTTTTACACCGCAAAACGACGATTTCTGATGAAAAAACTATTTTTCACATTTTGTCTCCGAATTGCTTCAAAATGTGTTTTCTACACGAAAAACGTGTATTTAGAGTGTTTAGCATTTTGTTTAAGGGCTCACTGGGTTGAAAAGGGCACCACGGAATCCCTTCAAAAGCTTGTATACACTAAAATACAGTATAATCTGTCATATTCTGCCATAAGTCAGCATATTCCATTCACACATAAGAAAAAACACGTGTCCAAAGATTTTACTCAAAAATGCTTTTTACACCGCAAAACGACGATTTCTGATGAAAAAACTATTTTTCACATTTTGTCTCCGAATTGCTTCAAAATGTGTTTTCTACACGAAAAACGTGTATTTAGAGTGTTTTACAGCATTTTGTTTAAGGGCTCACTGGGTTGAAAAGGGCACCACGGAATCCCTTCAAAAGCTTGTATACACTAAAATACAGTATAATCTGTCATATTCTGCCATAAGTCAGCATATTCCATTCACACATAAGAAAAAACACGTGTCCAAAGATTTTACTCAAAAATGCTTTTTACACCGCAAAACGACGATTTCTGATGAAAAAACTATTTTTCACATTTTGTCTCCGAATTGCTTCAAAATGTGTTTTCTACACGAAAAACGTGTATTTAGAGTGTTTTACAGCATTTTGTTTAAGGGCTCACTGGGTTGAAAAGGGCACCACGGAATCCCTTCAAAAGCTTGTATACACTAAAATACAGTATAATCTGTCATATTCTGCCATAAGTCAGCATATTCCATTCACACATAAGAAAAAACACGTGTCCAAAGATTTTACTCAAAAATGCTTTTTACACCGCAAAACGACGATTTCTGATGAAAAAACTATTTTTCACATTTTGTCTCCGAATTGCTTCAAAATGTGTTTTCTACACGAAAAACGTGTATTTAGAGTGTTTTACAGCATTTTGTTTAAGGGCTCACTGGGTTGAAAAGGGCACCACGGAATCCCTTCAAAAGCTTGTATACACTAAAATACAGTATAATCTGTCATATTCTGCCATAAGTCAGCATATTCCATTCACACATAAGAAAAAACACGTGTCCAAAGATTTTACTCAAAAATGCTTTTTACACCGCAAAACGACGATTTCTGATGAAAAAACTATTTTTCACATTTTGTCTCCGAATTGCTTCAAAATGTGTTTTCTACACGAAAAACGTGTATTTAGAGTGTTTTACAGCATTTTGTTTAAGGGCTCACTGGGTTGAAAAGGGCACCACGGAATCCCTTCAAAAGCTTGTATACACTAAAATACAGTATAATCTGTCATATTCTGCCATAAGTCAGCATATTCCATTCACACATAAGAAAAAACACGTGTCCAAAGATTTTACTCAAAAATGCTTTTTACACCGCAAAACGACGATTTCTGATGAAAAAACTATTTTTCACATTTTGTCTCCGAATTGCTTCAAAATGTGTTTTCTACACGAAAAACGTGTATTTAGAGTGTTTTACAGCATTTTGTTTAAGGGCTCACTGGGTTGAAAAGGGCACCACGGAATCCCTTCAAAAGCTTGTATACACTAAAATACAGTATAATCTGTCATATTCTGCCATAAGTCAGCATATTCCATTCACACATAAGAAAAAACACGTGTCCAAAGATTTTACTCAAAAATGCTTTTTACACCGCAAAACGACGATTTCTGATGAAAAAACTATTTTTCACATTTTGTCTCCGAATTGCTTCAAAATGTGTTTTCTACACGAAAAACGTGTATTTAGAGTGTTTTACAGCATTTTGTTTAAGGGCTCACTGGGTTGAAAAGGGCACCACGGAATCCCTTCAAAAGCTTGTATACACTAAAATACAGTATAATCTGTCATATTCTGCCATAAGTCAGCATATTCCATTCACACATAAGAAAAAACACGTGTCCAAAGATTTTACTCAAAAATGCTTTTTACACCGCAAAACGACGATTTCTGATGAAAAAACTATTTTTCACATTTTGTCTCCGAATTGCTTCAAAATGTGTTTTCTACACGAAAAACGTGTATTTAGAGTGTTTTACAGCATTTTGTTTAAGGGCTCACTGGGTTGAAAAGGGCACCACGGAATCCCTTCAAAAGCTTGTATACACTAAAATACAGTATAATCTGTCATATTCTGCCATAAGTCAGCATATTCCATTCACACATAAGAAAAAACACGTGTCCAAAGATTTTACTCAAAAATGCTTTTTACACCGCAAAACGACGATTTCTGATGAAAAAACTATTTTTCACATTTTGTCTCCGAATTGCTTCAAAATGTGTTTTCTACACGAAAAACGTGTATTTAGAGTGTTTTACAGCATTTTGTTTAAGGGCTCACTGGGTTGAAAAGGGCACCACGGAATCCCTTCAAAAGCTTGTATACACTAAAATACAGTATAATCTGTCATATTCTGCCATAAGTCAGCATATTCCATTCACACATAAGAAAAAACACGTGTCCAAAGATTTTACTCAAAAATGCTTTTTACACCGCAAAACGACGATTTCTGATGAAAAAACTATTTTTCACATTTTGTCTCCGAATTGCTTCAAAATGTGTTTTCTACACGAAAAACGTGTATTTAGAGTGTTTTACAGCATTTTGTTTAAGGGCTCACTGGGTTGAAAAGGGCACCACGGAATCCCTTCAAAAGCTTGTATACACTAAAATACAGTATAATCTGTCATATTCTGCCATAAGTCAGCATATTCCATTCACACATAAGAAAAAACACGTGTCCAAAGATTTTACTCAAAAATGCTTTTTACAACCGCAAAACGACGATTTCTGATGAAAAAACTATTTTTCACATTTTGTCTCCGAATTGCTTCAAAATGTGTTTTCTACACGAAAAACGTGTATTTAGAGTGTTTTACAGCATTTTGTTTAAGGGCTCACTGGGTTGAAAAGGGCACCACGGAATCCCTTCAAAAGCTTGTATACACTAAAATACAGTATAATCTGTCATATTCTGCCATAAGTCAGCATATTCCATTCACACATAAGAAAAAACACGTGTCCAAAGATTTTACTCAAAAATGCTTTTTACACCGCAAAACGACGATTTCTGATGAAAAAACTATTTTTCACATTTTGTCTCCGAATTGCTTCAAAATGTGTTTTCTACACGAAAAACGTGTATTTAGAGTGTTTTACAGCATTTTGTTTAAGGGCTCACTGGGTTGAAAAGGGCACCACGGAATCCCTTCAAAAGCTTGTATACACTAAAATACAGTATAATCTGTCATATTCTGCCATAAGTCAGCATATTCCATTCACACATAAGAAAAAACACGTGTCCAAAGATTTTACTCAAAAATGCTTTTTACACCGCAAAACGACGATTTCTGATGAAAAAACTATTTTTCACATTTTGTCTCCGAATTGCTTCAAAATGTGTTTTTCTACACGAAAAACGTGTATTTAGAGTGTTTTACAGCATTTTGTTTAAGGGCTCACTGGGTTGAAAAGGGCACCACGGAATCCCTTCAAAAGCTTGTATACACTAAAATACAGTATAATCTGTCATATTCTGCCATAAGTCAGCATATTCCATTCACACATAAGAAAAAACACGTGTCCAAAGATTTTACTCAAAAATGCTTTTTACACCGCAAAACGACGATTTCTGATGAAAAAACTATTTTTCACATTTTGTCTCCGAATTGCTTCAAAATGTGTTTTCTACACGAAAAACGTGTATTTAGAGTGTTTTACAGCATTTTGTTTAAGGGCTCACTGGGTTGAAAAGGGCACCACGGAATCCCTTCAAAAGCTTGTATACACTAAAATACAGTATAATCTGTCATATTCTGCCATAAGTCAGCATATTCCATTCACACATAAGAAAAAACACGTGCCCAAAGATTTTACTCAAAAATGCTTTTTACACCGCAAAACGACGATTTCTGATGAAAAAACTATTTTTCACATTTTGTCTCCGAATTGCTTCAAAATGTGTTTTCTACACGAAAAACGTGTATTTAGAGTGTTTTACAGCATTTTGTTTAAGGGCTCACTGGGTTGAAAAGGGCACCACGGAATCCCTTCAAAAGCTTGTATACACTAAAATACAGTATAATCTGTCATATTCTGCCATAAGTCAGCATATTCCATTCACACATAAGAAAAAACACGTGTCCAAAGATTTTACTCAAAAATGCTTTTTACACCGCAAAACGACGATTTCTGATGAAAAAACTATTTTTCACATTTTGTCTCCGAATTGCTTCAAAATGTGTTTTCTACACGAAAAACGTGTATTTAGAGTGTTTTACAGCATTTTGTTTAAGGGCTCACTGGGTTGAAAAGGGCACCACGGAATCCCTTCAAAAGCTTGTATACACTAAAATACAGTATAATCTGTCATATTCTGCCATAAGTCAGCATATTCCATTCACACATAAGAAAAAACACGTGTCCAAAGATTTTACTCAAAAATGCTTTTTACACCGCAAAACGACGATTTCTGATGAAAAAACTATTTTTCACATTTTGTCTCCGAATTGCTTCAAAATGTGTTTTCTACACGAAAAACGTGTATTTAGAGTGTTTTACAGCATTTTGTTTAAGGGCTCACTGGGTTGAAAAGGGCGGAATCCCTTCAAAAGCTTGTATACACTAAAATACAGTATAATCTGTCATATTCTGCCATAAGTCAGCATATTCCATTCACACATAAGAAAAAAAACGTGTCCAAAGATTTTACTCAAAAATGCTTTTTACACCGCAAAACGACGATTTCTGATGAAAAAACTATTTTTCACATTTTGTCTCCGAATTGCTTCAAAATGTGTTTTCTACACGAAAAACGTGTATTTAGAGTGTTTTACAGCATTTTGTTTAAGGGCTCACTGGGTTCAAAAGAGCACCACGGAATCCCTTCAAAAGCTTGTATACACTAAAATACAGTATAATCTGTCATATTCTGCCATAAGTCAGCATATTCCATTCACACATAAGAAAAAACACGTGTCCAAAGATTTTACTCAAAAATGCTTTTTACACCGCAAAACGACGATTTCTGATGAAAAAACTATTTTTCACATTTTGTCTCCGAATTGCTTCAAAATGTGTTTTCTACACGAAAAACGTGTATTTAGAGTGTTTTACAGCATTTTGTTTAAGGGCTCACTGGGTTGAAAAGGGCACCACGGAATCCCTTCAAAAGCTTGTATACACTAAAATACAGTATAATCTGTCATATTCTGCCATAAGTCAGCATATTCCATTCACACATAAGAAAAAACACGTGTCCAAAGATTTTACTCAAAAATGCTTTTTACACCGCAAAACGACGATTTCTGATGAAAAAACTATTTTTCACATTTTGTCTCCGAATTGCTTCAAAATGTGTTTTCTACACGAAAAACGTGTATTTAGAGTGTTTTACTGAATTTTGTTTAAGGGCTCACTGGGTTGAAAAGGGCACCACGGAATCCCTTCAAAAGCTTGTATACACTAAAATAGAGTATAATCTGTCATATTCTGCCATAAGTCAGCATATTCCATTCACACATAAGAAAAAACACGTGTCCAAAGATTTTACTCAAAAATGCTTTTTACACCGCAAAACGACGATTTCTGATGAAAAAACTATTTTTCACATTTTGTCTCCGAATTGCTTCAAAATGTGTTTTCTACACGAAAAACGTGTATTTAGAGTGTTTTACTGAATTTTGTTTAAGGGCTCACTGGGTTGAAAAGGGCACCACGGAATCCCTTCAAAAGCTTGTATACACTAAAATACAGTATAATCTGTCATATTCTGCCATAAGTCAGCATATTCCATTCACAAATAAGAAAAAACACGTGTCCAAAGATTTTACTCAAAAATGCTGTTTACACCGCAAAACGACGATTTCTGATGAAAAAACTATTTTTCACATTTTGTCTCTGAATTGCTTCAAAATGTGTTTTCTACACGAAAAACGTGTATTTAGAGTGTTTTACAGCATTTTGTTTAAGGGCTCACTGGGTTGAAAAGGGCACCACGGAATCCCTTCAAAAGCTTGTATACACTAAAATACAGTATAATCTGTCATATTCTGCCATAAGTCAGCATATTCCATTCACACATAAGAAAAAACACGTGTCCAAAGATTTTACTCAAAAATGCTTTTTACACCGCAAAACGACGATTTCTGATGAAAAAACTATTTTTCACATTTTGTCTCCGAATTGCTTCAAAATGTGTTTTCTACACGAAAAACGTGTATTTAGAGTGTTTTACAGCATTTTGTTTAAGGGCTCACTGGGTTGAAAAGGGCACCACGGAATCCCTTCAAAAGCTTGTATACACTAAAATACAGTATAATCTGTCATATTCTGCCATAAGTCAGCATATTCCATTCACACATAAGAAAAAACACGTGTCCAAAGATTTTACTCAAAAATGCTTTTTACACCGCAAAACGACGATTTCTGATGAAAAAACTATTTTTCACATTTTGTCTCCGAATTGCTTCAAAATGTGTTTTCTACACGAAAAACGTGTATTTAGAGTTTACAGCATTTTGTTTAAGGGCTCACTGGGTTGAAAAGGGCACCACGGAATCCCTTCAAAAGCTTGTATACACTAAAATACAGTATAATCTGTCATATTCTGCCATAACTCAGCATATTCCATTCACACATAAGAAAAAACACGTGTCCAAAGATTTTACTCAAAAATGCTTTTTACACCGCAAAACGACGATTTCTGATGAAAAAACTATTTTTCACATTTTGTCTCCGAATTGCTTCAAAATGTGTTTTCTACACGAAAAACGTGTATTTAGAGTGTTTTACAGCATTTTGTTTAAGGGCTCACTGGGTTGAAAAGGGCACCACGGAATCCCTTCAAAAGCTTGTATACACTAAAATACAGTATAATCTGTCATATTCTGCCATAAGTCAGCATATTCCATTCACACATAAGAAAAAACACGTGTCCAAAGATTTTACTCAAAAATGCTTTTTACACCGCAAAACGACGATTTCTGATGAAAAAACTATTTTTCACATTTTGTCTCCGAATTGCTTCAAAATGTGTTTTCTACACGAAAAACGTGTATTTAGAGTGTTTTACAGCATTTTGTTTAAGGGCTCACTGGGTTGAAAAGGGCACCACGGAATCCCTTCAAAAGCTTGTATACACTAAAATACAGTATAATCTGTCATATTCTGCCATAAGTCAGCATATTCCATTCACACATAAGAAAAAACACGTGTCCAAAGATTTTACTCAAAAATGCTTTTTACACCGCAAAACGACGATTTCTGATGAAAAAACTATTTTTCACATTTTGTCTCCGAATTGCTTCAAAATGTGTTTCCTACACGAAAAACGTGTATTTAGAGTGTTTTACAGCATTTTGTTTAAGGGCTCACTGGGTTGAAAAGGGCACCACGGAATCCCTTCAAAAGCTTGTATACACTAAAATACAGTATAATCTGTCATATTCTGCCATAAGTCAGCATATTCCATTCACACATAAGAAAAAACACGTGTCCAAAGATTTTACTCAAAAATGCTTTTTACACCGCAAAACGACGATTTCTGATGAAAAAACTATTTTTCACATTTTGTCTCCGAATTGCTTCAAAATGTGTTTTCTACACGAAAAACGTGTATTTAAAGTGTTTTACAGCATTTTGTTTAAGGGCTCACTGGGTTGAAAAGGGCACCACGGAATCCCTTCAAAAGCTTGTATACACTAAAATACAGTATAATCTGTCATATTCTGCCATAAGTCAGCATATTCCATTCACACTTAAGAAAAAACACGTGTCCAAAGATTTTTCTCAAAAATGCTTTTTACACCGCAAAACGACGATTTCTGATGAAAAAACTATTTTTCACATTTTGTCTCCGAATTGCTTCAAAATGTGTTTTCTACACGAAAAACGTGTATTTAGAGTGTTTTACAGCATTTTGTTTAAGGGCTCACTGGGTTGAAAAGGGCACCACGGAATCCCTTCAAAAGCTTGTATACACTAAAATACAGTATAATCTGTCATATTCTGCCATAAGTCAGCATATTCCATTCACACATAAGAAAAAACACGTGTCCAAAGATTTTACTCAAAAATGCTTTTTACACCGCAAAACGACGATTTCTGATGAAAAAACTATTTTTCACATTTTGTCTCCGAATTGCTTCAAAATGTGTTTTCTACACGAAAAACGTGTATTTAGAGTGTTTTACAGCATTTTGTTTAAGGGCTCACTGGGTTGAAAAGGGCACCACGGAATCCCTTCAAAAGCTTGTATACACTAAAATACAGTATAATCTGTCATATTCTGCCATAAGTCAGCATATTCCATTCACACATAAGAAAAAACACGTGTCCAAAGATTTTACTCAAAAATGCTTTTTACACCGCAAAACGACGATTTCTGATGAAAAAACTATTTTTCACATTTTGTCTCCGAATTGCTTCAAAATGTGTTTTCTACACGAAAAACGTGTATTTAGAGTGTTTTACAGCATTTTGTTTAAGGGCTCACTGGGTTGAAAAGGGCACCACGGAATCCCTTCAAAAGCTTGTATACACTAAAATACAGTATAATCTGTCATATTCTGCCATAAGTCAGCATATTCCATTCACACATAAGAAAAAACACGTGTCCAAAGATTTTACTCAAAAATGCTTTTTACACCGCAAAACGACGATTTCTGATGAAAAAACTATTTTTCACATTTTGTCTCCGAATTGCTTCAAAATGTGTTTTCTACACGAAAAACGTGTATTTAGAGTGTTTTACAGCATTTTGTTTAAGGGCTCACTGGGTTGAAAAGGGCACCACGGAATCCCTTCAAAAGCTTGTATACACTAAAATACAGTATAATCTGTCATATTCTGCCATAAGTCAGCATATTCCATTCACACATAAGAAAAAACACGTGTCCAAAGATTTTACTCAAAAATGCTTTTTACACCGCAAAACGACGATTTCTGATGAAAAAACTATTTTTCACATTTTGTCTCCGAATTGCTTCAAAATGTGTTTCCTACACGAAAAACGTGTATTTAGAGTGTTTTACAGCATTTTGTTTAAGGGCTCACTGGGTTGAAAAGGGCACCACGGAATCCCTTCAAAAGCTTGTATACACTAAAATACAGTATAATCTGTCATATTCTGCCATAAGTCAGCATATTCCATTCACACATAAGAAAAAACACGTGTCCAAAGATTTTACTCAAAAATGCTTTTTACACCGCAAAACGACGATTTCTGATGAAAAAACTATTTTTCACATTTTGTCTCCGAATTGCTTCAAAATGTGTTTTCTACACGAAAAACGTGTATTTAGAGTGTTTTACAGCATTTTGTTTAAGGGCTCACTGGGTTGAAAAGGGCACCACGGAATCCCTTCAAAAGCTTGTATACACTAAAATACAGTATAATCTGTCATATTCTGCCATAAGTCAGCATATTCCATTCACACATAAGAAAAAACACGTGTCCAAAGATTTTACTCAAAAATGTTTTTTACACCGCAAAACGACGATTTCTGATGAAAAAACTATTTTTCACATTTTGTCTCCGAATTGCTTCAAAATGTGTTTTCTACACGAAAAACGTGTATTTAGAGTGTTTTACAGCATTTTGTTTAAGGGCTCACTGGGTTGAAAAGGGCACTACGAATTGCTTCAAAATGTGTTTTCTACACGAAAAACGTGTATTTAGAGTGTTTTACAGCATTTTGTTTAAGGGCTCACTGGGTTGAAAAGGGCGCCACGGAATCCCTTCAAAAGCTTGTATACACTAAAATACAGTATAATCTGTCATATTCTGCCATAAGTCAGCATATTCCATTCACACATAAGAAAAAACACGTGTCCAAAGATTTTACTCAAAAATGCTTTTTACACCGCAAAACGACGATTTCTGATGAAAAAACTATTTTTCACATTTTGTCTCCGAATTGCTTCAAAATGTGTTTTCTACACGAAAAACGTGTATTTAGAGTGTTTTACAGCATTTTGTTTAAGGGCTCACTGGGTTGAAAAGGGCACCACGGAATCCCTTCAAAAGCTTGTATACACTAAAAAACAGTATAATCTGTCATATTCTGCCATAAGTCAGCATATTCCATTCACACATAAGAAAAAACACGTGTCCAAAGATTTTACTCAAAAATGCTTTTTACACCGCAAAACGACGATTTCTGATGAAAAAACTATTTTTCACATTTTGTCTCCGAATTGCTTCAAAATGTGTTTTCTACACGAAAAACGTGTATTTAGAGTGTTTTACAGCATTTTGTTTAAGGGCTCACTGGGTTGAAAAGGGCACCACGGAATCCCTTCAAAAGCTTGTATACACTAAAATACAGTATAATCTGTCATATTCTGCCATAAGTCAGCATATTCCATTCACACATAAGAAAAAACACGTGTCCAAAGATTTTACTCAAAAATGCTTTTTACACCGCAAAACGACGATTTCTGATGAAAAAACTATTTTTCACATTTTGTCTCCGAATTGCTTCAAAATGTGTTTTCTACACGAAAAACGTGTATTTAGAGTGTTTTACAGCATTTTGTTTAAGGGCTCACTGGGTTGAAAAGGGCACCACGGAATCTCTTCAAAAGCTTGTATACACTAAAATACAGTATAATCTGTCATATTCTGCCATAAGTCAGCATATTCCATTCACACATAAGAAAAAACACGTGTCCAAAGATTTTACTCAAAAATGCTTTTTACACCGCAAAACGACGATTTCTGATGAAAAAACTATTTTTCACATTTTGTCTCCGAATTGCTTCAAAATGTGTTTTCTACACGAAAAACGTGTATATAGAGTGTTTTACAGCATTTTGTTTAAGGGCTCACTGGGTTGAAAAGAACACCACGGAATCCCTTCAAAAGCTTGTATACACTAAAATACAGTATAATCTGCCATATTCTGCCATAAGTCAGCATATTCCATTCACACATAAGAAAAAACACGTGTCCAAAGATTTTACTCAAAAATGCTTTTTACACCGCAAACGACGATTTCTGATGAAAAAACTATTTTTCACATTTTGTCTCCGAATTGCTTCTAAATGTGTTTTCTACACGAAAAACGTGTATTTAGAGTGTTTTACAGCATTTTGTTTAAGGGCTCACTGGGTTGAAAAGGGCACCACGGAATCCCTTCAAAAGCTTGTATACACTAAAATACAGTATAATCTGTCATATTCTGCCATAAGTCAGCATATTCCATTCACACATAAGAAAAAACACGTGTCCAAAGATTTTACTCAAAAATGCTTTTTACACCGCAAACGACGATTTCTGATGAAAAAACTATTTTTCACATTTTGTCTCCGAATTGCTTCAAAATGTGTTTTCTACACGAAAAACGTGTATTTAGAGTGTTTTACAGCATTTTGTTTAAGGGCTCACTGGGTTGAAAAGGGCACCACGGAATCCCTTCAAAAGCTTGTATACACTAAAATACAGTATAATCTGTCATATTCTGCCATAAGTCAGCATATTCCATTCACACATAAGAAAAAACACGTGTCCAAAGATTTTACTCAAAAATGCTTTTTACACCGCAAAACGACGATTTCTGATGAAAAAACTATTTTTCACATTTTGTCTCCGAATTGCTTCAAAATGTGTTTTCTACACGAAAAACGTGTATTTAGAGTGTTTTACAGCATTTTGTTTAAGGGCTCACTGGGTTGAAAAGGGCACCACGGAATCCCTTCAAAAGCTTGTATACACTAAAATACAGTATAATCTGTCATATTCTGCCATAAGTCAGCATATTCCATTCACACATAAGAAAAAACACGTGTCCAAAGATTTTACTCAAAAATGCTTTTTACACCGCAAAACGACGATTTCTGATGAAAAAACTATTTTTCACATTTTGTCTCCGAATTGCTTCAAAATGTGTTTTCTACACGAAAAACGTGTATTTAGAGTGTTTTACAGCATTTTGTTTAAGGGCTCACTGGGTTGAAAAGGGCACCACGGAATCCCTTCAAAAGCTTGTATACACTAAAATACAGTATAATCTGTCATATTCTGCAATAAGTCAGCATATTCCATTCACACATAAGAAAAAACACGTGTCCAAAGATTTTACTCAAAAATGCTTTTTACACCGCAAAACGACGATTTCTGATGAAAAAACTATTTTTCACATTTTGTCTCCGAATTGCTTCAAAATGTGTTTTCTACACGAAAAACGTGTATTTAGAGTGTTTTACAGCATTTTGTTTAAGGGCTCACTGGGTTGAAAAGGGCACCACGGAATCCCTTCAAAAGCTTGTATACACTAAAATACAGTATAATCTGTCATATTCTGCCATAAGTCAGCATATTCCATTCACACATAAGAAAAAACACGTGTCCAAAGATTTTACTCAAAAATGCTTTTTACACCGCAAAACGACGATTTCTGATGAAAAAACTATTTTTCACATTTTGTCTCCGAATTGCTTCAAAATGTGTTTTCTACACGAAAAACGTGTATTTAGAGTGTTTTACAGCATTTTGTTTAAGGGCTCACTGGGTTGAAAAGGGCACCACGGAATCCCTTCAAAAGCTTGTATACACTAAAATACAGTATAATCTGTCATATTCTGCCATAAGTCAGCATATTCCATTCACATATAAGAAAAAACACGTGTCCAAAGATTTTACTCAAAAATGCTTTTTACACCGCAAAACGACGATTTCTGATGAAAAAACTATTTTTCACATTTTGTCTCCGAATTGCTTCAAAATGTGTTTTCTACACGAAAAACGTGTATTTAGAGTGTTTTACAGCATTTTGTTTAAGGACTCACTGGGTTGAAAAGGGCACCACGGAATCCCTTCAAAAGCTTGTATACACTAAAATACAGTATAATCTGTCATATTCTGCCATAAGTCAGCATATTCCATTCACACATAAGAAAAAACACGTGTCCAAAGATTTTCCTCAAAAATGCTTTTTACACCGCAAAACGACGATTTCTGATGAAAAAACTATTTTTCACATTTTGTCTCCGAATTGCTTCAAAATGTGTTTTCTACACGAAAAACGTGTATTTAGAGTGTTTTACAGCATTTTGTTTAAGGGCTCACTGGGTTGAAAAGGGCACCACGGAATCCCTTCAAAAGCTTGTATACACTAAAATACAGTATAATCTGTCATATTCTGCCATAAGTCAGCATATTCCATTCACACATAAGAAAAAACACGTGTCCAAAGATTTTACTCAAAAATGCTTTTTACACCGCAAAACGACGATTTCTGATGAAAAAACTATTTTTCACATTTTGTCTCCGAATTGCTTCAAAATGTGTTTTCTACACGAAAAACGTGTATTTAGAGTGTTTTACAGCATTTTGTTTAAGGGCTCACTGGGTTGAAAAGGGCACCACGGAATCCCTTCAAAAGCTTGTATACACTAAAATACAGTATAATCTGTCATATTCTGTCATAAGTCAGCATATTCCATACACACATAAGAAAAAACACGTGTCCAAAGATTTTACTCAAAAATGCTTTTTACACCGCAAAACGACGATTTCTGATGAAAAAACTATTTTTCACATTTTGTCTCCGAATTGCTTCAAAATGTGTTTTCTACACGAATAACGTGTATTTAGAGTGTTTTACAGCATTTTGTTTAAGGGCTCACTGGGTTGAAAAGGGCACCACGGAATCCCTTCAAAAGCTTGTATACACTAAAATACAGTATAATCTGTCATATTCTGCCATAAGTCAGCATATTCCATTCACACATAAGAAAAAACACGTGTCCAAAGATTTTACTCAAAAATGCTTTTTACACCGCAAAACGACGATTTCTGATGAAAAAAACTATTTTTCACATTTTGTCTCCGAATTGCTTCAAAATTTGTTTTCTACACGAAAAACGTGTATTTAGAGTGTTTTACAGCATTTTGTTTAAGGGCTCACTGGGTTGAAAAGGGCACCACGGAATCCCTTCAAAAGCTTGTATACACTAAAATACAGTATAATCTGTCATATTCTGCCATAAGTCAGCATATTCCATTCACACATAAGAAAAAACACGTGTCCAAAGATTTTACTCAAAAATGCTTTTTACACCGCAAAACGACGATTTCTGATGAAAAAACTATTTTTCACATTTTGTCTCCGAATTGCTTCAAAATGTGTTTTCTACACGAAAAACGTGTATTTAGAGTGTTTTACAGCATTTTGTTTAAGGTCTCACTGGGTTGAAAAGGGCACCACGGAATCCCTTCAAAAGCTTGTATACACTAAAATACAGTATAATCTGTCATATTCTGCCATAAGTCAGCATATTCCATTCACACATAAGAAAAAACACGTGTCCAAAGATTTTACTCAAAAATGCTTTTTACACCGCAAAACGACGATTTCTGATGAAAAAACTAATTTTCAAATTTTGTCTCCGAACTGCTTCAAAATGTGTTTTCTACACGAAAAACGTGTATTTAGAGTGTTTTACAGCATTTTGTTTAAGGTCTCACTGGGTTGAAAAGGGCACCATGGAATCCCTTCAAAAGCTTGTATACACTAAAATACAGTATAATCTGTCATATTCTGCCATAAGTCAGCATATTCCATTCAAACATAAGAAAAAACACGTGTCCAAAGATTTTACTCAAAAATGCTTTTTACACCGCAAAACGACGATTTCTGATGAAAAAACTATTTTTCACATTTTGTCTCCGAATTGCTTCAAAATGTGTTTTCTACACGAAAAACGTGTATTTAGAGTGTTTGACAGCATTTTGTTTAAGGTCTCTCTGGGTTGAAAAGGGCACCACGGAATCCCTTCAAAAGCTTGTATACACTAAAATACAGTATAATCTGTCATATTCTGCCATAAGTCAGCATATTCCATTCACACATAAGAAAAAACACGTGTCCAAAGATTTTACTCAAAAATTCTTTTTACAACGCAAAACGACGATTTCTGATGAAAAAACTTTTTTTCACATTTTGTCTCCGAATTGCTTCAAAATGTGTTTTCTACACGAAAAACGTGTATTTAGAGTGTTTTACAGCATTTTGTTTAAGGTCTCACTGGGTTGAAAAGGGCACCACGGAATCCCTTCAAAAGCTTGTATACACTAAAATACAGTATAATCTGTCATATTCTGCCATAAGTCAGCATATTCCATTCACACATAAGAAAAAACACGTGTCCAAAGATTTTACTCAAAAATGCTTTTTACACCGCAAAACGACGATTTCTGATGAAAAAACTATTTTTCACATTTTGTCTCCGAATTGCTTCAAAATGTGTTTTCTACACGAAAAACGTGTATTTAGAGTGTTTTACAGCATTTTGTTTAAGGTCTCACTGGGTTGAAAAGGGCACCACGGAATCCCTTCAAAAGCTTGTATACACTAAAATACAGTATAATCTGTCATATTCTGCCATAAGTCAGCATATTCCATTCACACATAAGAAAAAACACGTGTCCAAAGATTTTACTCAAAAATGCTTTTTACACCGCAAAACGACGATTTCTGATGATAAAACTAATTTTCAAATTTTGTCTCCGAACTGCTTCAAAATGTGTTTTCTACACGAAAAACGTGTATTTAGAGTGTTTTACAGCATTTTGTTTAAGGTCTCACTGGGTTGAAAAGGGCACCATGGAATCCCTTCAAAAGCTTGTATACACTAAAATACAGTATAATCTGTCATATTCTGCCATAAGTCAGCATATTCCATTCAAACATAAGAAAAAACACGTGTCCAAAGATTTTACTCAAAAATGCTTTTTACACCGCAAAACGACGATTTCTGATGAAAAAACTATTTTTCACATTTTGTCTCCGAATTGCTTCAAAATGTGTTTTCTACACGAAAAACGTGTATTTAGAGTGTTTTACAGCATTTTGTTTAAGGTCTCACTGGGTTGAAAAGGGCACCACGGAATCCCTTCAAAAGCTTGTATACACTAAAATACAGTATAATCTCTCATATTCTGCCATAAGTCAGCATATTCCATTCACACATAAGAAAAAACACGTGTCCAAAGATTTTACTCAAAAATGCTTTTTACACCGCAAAACGACGATTTCTGATGAAAAAACTATTTTTCTCATTTTGTCTCCGAATTGCTTCAAAATGTGTTTTCTACACGAAAAACGTGTATTTAGAGTGTTTTACAGCATTTTGTTTAAGGTCTCACTGGGTTGAAAAGGGCACCACGGAATCCCTTCAAAAGCTTGTATACACTAAAATAAAGTATAATCAGTCATATTCTGCCATAAGTGAGCATATTCCATTCACACATAAGAAAAAACACGTGTCCAAAGATTTTACTCAAAAATGCTTTTTACACCGCAAAACGACGATTTCTGATGAAAAAACTATTTTTCACATTTTGTCTCCGAAATGCTTCAAAATGTGTTTTCTACACGAAAAACGTGTATTTAGAGTGTTTTACAGCATTTTGTTTAAGGTCTCACTGGGTTGAAAAGGGCAACACGGAATCCCTTCAAAAGCTTGTATACACTAAAATACAGTATAATCTGTCATATTCTGCCATAAGTGAGCATATTCCATTCACACATAAGAAAAAACACGTGTCCAAAGATTTTACTCAAAAATGCTTTTTACACCGCAAAACGACGATTTCTGATGAAAAAACTATTTTTCACATTTTGTCTCCGAAATGCTTCAAAATGTGTTTTCTACACGAAAAACGTGTATTTAGAGTGTTTTACAGCATTTTGTTTAAGGTCTCACTGGGTTGAAAAGGGCAACACGGAATCCCTTCAAAAGCTTGTATACACTAAAATACAGTATGATCTGTCATATTCTGCCATAAGTCAGCATATTCCATACACACATAAGAAAAAACACGTGTCCAAAGATTTTACTCAAAAATGCTTTTTACACCGCAAAACGACGATTTCTGATGAAAAAACTATTTTTCACATTTTGTCTCCGAATTGCTTCAAAATGTGTTTTCTACGCGAAAAACGTGTATTTAGAGTGTTTTACAGCATTTTGTTTAAGGTCTCACTGGGTTGAAAAGGGCACCACGGAATCCCTTCAAAAGCTTGTATACACTAAAATACAGTATAATCTGTCATATTCTGCCATAAGTCAGCATATTCCATTCACACATAAGAAAAAACACGTGTCCAAAGATTTTACTCAAAAATGCTTTTTACACCGCAAAACGACGATTTCTGATGAAAAAACTATTTTTCACATTTTGTCTCCGAATTGCTTCAAAATGTGTTTTCTACACGAAAAACGTGTATTTAGAGTGTTTTACAGCATTTTGTTTAAGGTCTCACTGGGTTGAAAAGGGCACCACGGAATCCCTTCAAAAGCTTGTATACACTAAAATACAGTATAATCTGTCATATTCTGCCATAAGTCAGCATATTCCATTCACACATAAGAAAAAACACGTGTCCAAAGATTTTACTCAAAAATGATTTTTACACCGCAAAACGACGATTTCTGATGAAAAAACTATTTTTCACATTTTGTCTCCGAATTGCTTCAAAATGTGTTTTCTACACGAAAAACGTGTATTTAGAGTGTTATACAGCTTTTTGTTTAAGGTCTCACTGGGTTGAAAAGGGCACCATGGAATCCCTTCAAAAGCTTGTATACACTAAAATACAGTATAATCTGTCATATTCTGCCATAAGTCAGCATATTCCATTCACACATAAGAAAAAACACGTGTCCAAAGTTTTTACTCAAAAATGCTTTTTACACCGCAAAACGACGATTTCTGATGAAAAAACTATTTTTCACATTTTGTCTCCGAATTGCTTCAAAATGTGTTTTCTACACGAAAAACGTGTATTTAGAGTGTTTTACAGCATTTTTGTTTAAGGTCTCACTGGGTTGAAAAGGGCACCACGGAATCCCTTCAAAAGCTTGTATACACTAAAATACAGTATAATCTCTCATATTTTGCCATAAGTCAGCATATTCCATTCACACATAAGAAAAAACACGTGTCCAAAGATTTTACTCAAAAATGCTATTTACACAGCAAAACGACGATTTCTGATGAAAGAACTATTTTTCACATTTTGTCTCCGAAATGCTTCAAAATGTGTTTTCTACACGAAAAACGTGTATTTGGAGTGTTTTACAGCATTTTGTTTAAGGTCTCACTGGGTTGAAAAGGGCAACACGAATCCCTTCAAAAGCTTGTATACACTAAAATACAGTATAATCTGTCATATTCTGCCATAAGTCAGCATATTCCATACACACATAATAAAAAACACGTGTCCAAAGATTTTACTCAAAAATGCTTTTTACACCGCAAAACGACGATTTCTGATGAAAAAATTATTTTTCACATTTTGTCTCCGAATTGCTTCAAAATGTGTTTTCTACACGAAAAACGTGTATTTAGAGTGTTTTACAGCATTTTGTTTAAGGTCTCACTGGGTTGAAAAGGGCACCACGGAATCCCTTCAAAAGCTTGTATACACTAAAATACAGTATAATCTGTCATATTCTGCCATAAGTCATCATATTCCATTCACACATAAGAAAAAACACGTGTCCAAAGATTTTACTCAAAAATGCTTTTTACACCGCAAAACGACGATTTCTGATGAAAAAACTATTTTTCACATTTTGTCTCCGAATTGCTTCAAAATGTGTTTTCTACACGAAAAACGTGTATTTAGAGTGTTTTACAGCATTTTGTTTAAGGTCTCACTGGGTTAAAAAGGGCACCACGGAATCCCTTCAAAAGCTTGTATACACTAAAATACAGTATAATCTGTCATATTCTGCCATAAGTCAGCATATTCCATTCACACATAAGAAAAACACACGTGTCCAAAGATTTTACTCAAAAATGCTTTTTACGCCGCAAAACGACGATTTCTGATGAAAAACTATTTTTCACATTTTGTCTCCGAATTGCTTCAAAATATGGTTTCTACACGAAAAACGTGTATTTAGAGTGTTTTACAGCATTTTGTTTAAGGTCTCACTGGGTTGAAAAGGGCACCATGGAATCCCTTCAAAAGCTTGTATACACTAAAATACAGTATAATCTGTCATGTTCTGCCATAAGTCAGCATATTCCATTCACACATAAGAAAAAACACGTGTCCAAAGATTTTACTCAAAAATGCTTTTTACACCGCAAAACGACGATTTCTGATGAAAAAACTATTTTTCACATTTTGTCTCCGAATTGCTTCAAAATGTGTTTTCTACACGAAAAACGTGTATTTAGAGTGTTTTACAGCATTTTGTTTAAGGTCTCACTGGGTTGAAAAGGGCACCACGGAATCCCTTCAAAAGCTTGTATACACTAAAATACAGTATAATCTGTCATATTCTGCCATAAGTCAGCATATTCCATTCACACATAAGAAAAAACACGTGTCCAAAGATTTTACTCAAAAATGCTTTTTACACCGCAAAACGACGATTTCTGATGAAAAAACTATTTTTCACATTTTGTCTCCGAATTGCTTCAAAATGTGTTTTCTACACGAAAAACGTGTATTTAGAGTGTTTTACAGCATTTTGTTTAAGGTCTCACAGGGTTGAAAAGGGCACCACGGAATCCCTTCAAAAGCTTGTATACACTAAAATACAGTATAATCTGTCATATTCTGCCATAAGTCAGCATATTCCATTCACACATAAGAAAAAACACGTGTCCAAAGATTTTACTCAAAAATGCTTTTTACACCGCAAAACGACGATTTCTGATGAAAAAACTATTTTTCACATTTTGTCTCCGAATTGCTTCAAAATGTGTTTTCTACACGAAAAACGTGTATTTAGAGTGTTTTACAGCATTTTGTTTAAGGTCTCACTGGGTTGAAAAGGGCACCACGGAATCCCTTCAAAAGCTTGTATACACTAAAATACAATATAATCTGTCATATTCTACCATAAGTCAGCATATTCCATACACACATAAGAAAAAACACGTGTCCAAAGATTTTACTCAAAAATGCTTTTTACACCGCAAAACGACGATTTCTGATGAAAAAACTATTTTTCACATTTTGTCTCCGAATTGCTTCAAAATGTGTTTTCTACACGAAAAACGTGTATTTAGAGTGTTTTACAGCATTTTGTTTAAGGTCTCACTGGGTTGAAAAGGGCACCACGGAATCCCTTCAAAAGCTTGTATACACTAAAATACAGTATAATCTGTCATATTCTGCCATAAGTCAGCATATTCCATTCACACATAAGAAAAAACACGTGTCCAAAGATTTTACTCAAAATTCTTTTTACAACGCAAAACGACGATTTCTGATGAAAAAACTATTTTTCACATTTTGTCTCCGAATTGCTTCAAAATGTGTTTTCTACACGAAAAACGTGTATTTAGAGTGTTTTACAGCATTTTGTTTAAGGTCTCACTGGGTTGAAAAGGGCACCACGGAATCCCTTCAAAAGCTTGTATACACTAAAATACAGTATAATCTGTCATATTCTGCCATAAGTCAGCATATTCCATTCACACATAAGAAAAAACACGTGTCCAAAGATTTTACTCAAAAATGCTTTTTACACCGCAAAACGACGATTTCTGATGAAAAAACTAATTTTCAAATTTTGTCTCCGAACTGCTTCAAAATGTGTTTTCTACACGAAAAACGTGTATTTAGAGTGTTTTACAGCATTTTGTTTAAGGTCTCACTGGGTTGAAAAGGGCACCATGGAATCCCTTCAAAAGCTTGTATACACTAAAATACAGTATAATCTGTCATATTCTGCCATAAGTCAGCATATTCCATTCAAACATAAGAAAAACACGTGTCCAAAGATTTTACTCAAAAATGCTTTTTACACCGCAAAACGACGATTTCTGATGAAAAAACTATTTTTCACATTTTGTCTCCGAATTGCTTCAAAATGTGTTTTCTACACGAAAAACGTGTATTTAGAGTGTTTTACAGCATTTTGTTTAAGGTCTCACTGGGTTGAAAAGGGCACCACGGAATCCCTTGCTTGTATACACTAAAATACAGTATAATCTGTCATATTCTGCCATAAGTCAGCATATTCCATTCACACATAAGAAAAAACACGTGTCCAAAGATTTTACTCAAAAATTCTTTTTACAACGCAAAACGACGATTTCTGATGAAAAAACTATTTTTCACATTTTGTCTCCGAATTGCTTCAAAATGTGTTTTCTACACGAAAAACGTGTATTTAGAGTGTTTTACAGCATTTTGTTTAAGGTCTCACTGGGTTGAAAAGGGCACCACGGAATCCCTTCAAAAGCTTGTATACACTAAAATACAATATAATTTGTCATATTCTACCATAAGTCAGCATATTCCATACACACATAAGAAAAAACACGTGTCCAAAGATTTTACTCAAAAATGCTTTTTACACCGCAAAACGACGATTTCTGATGAAAAAACTATTTTTCACATTTTGTCTCCGAATTGCTTCAAAATGTGTTTTCTACACGAAAAACGTGTATTTAGAGTGTTTTACAGCATTTTGTTTAAGGTCTCACTGGGTTGAAAAGGGCACCACGGAATCCCTTCAAAAGCTTGTATACACTAAAATACAGTATAATCTGTCATATTCTGCCATAAGTCAGCATATTCCATTCACACATAAGAAAAAACACGTGTCCAAAGATTTTACTCAAAAATTCTTTTTACAACGCAAAACGACGATTTCTGATGAAAAAACTATTTTTCACATTTTGTCTCCGAATTGCTTCAAAATGTGTTTTCTACACGAAAAACGTGTATTTAGAGTGTTTTACAGCATTTTGTTTAAGGTCTCACTGGGTTGAAAAGGGCACCACGGAATCCCTTCAAAAGCTTGTATACACTAAAATACAGTATAATCTGTCATATTCTGCCATAAGTCAGCATATTCCATTCAAACATAATAAAAAACACGTGTCCAAAGATTTTACTCAAAAATGCTTTTTACACCGCAAAACGACGATTTCTGATGAAAAAACTATTTTTCACATTTTGTCTCCGAATTGCTTCAAAATGTGTTTTCTACACGAAAAACGTGTATTTAGAGTGTTTTACAGCATTTTGTTTAAGGTCTCACTGGGTTGAAAAGGGCACCACGGAATCCCTTCAAAAGCTTGTATACACTAAAATACAGTATAATCTGTCATATTCTGCCATAAGTCAGCATATTCCATTCACACATAAGAAAAAACACGTGTCCAAAGATTTTACTCAAAAATTCTTTTTACAACGCAAAACGACGATTTCTGATGAAAAAACTATTTTTCACATTTTGTCTCCGAAATGCTTCAAAATGTGTTTTCTACACGAAAAACGTGTATTTAGAGTGTTTTACAGCATTTTGTTTAAGGTCTCACTGGGTTGAAAAGGGCAACACGGAATCCCTTCAAAAGCTTGTATACACTAAAATACCGTATAATCTGTCATATTCTGCCATAAGTCAGCATATTCCATTCACACATAAGAAAAAACACGTGTCCAAAGATTTTACTCAAAAATTCTTTTTACAACGCAAAACGACGATTTCTGATGAAAAAACTTTTTTTTCACATTTTGTCTCCGAATTGCTTCAAAATGTGTTTTCTACACGAAAAACGTGTATTTAGAGTGTTTTACAGCATTTTGTTTAAGGTCTCACTGGGTTGAAAAGGGCACCACGGAATCCCTTCAAAAGCTTGTATACACTAAAATACAGTATAATCTGTCATATTCTGCCATAAGTCAGCATATTCCATTCACACATAAGAAAAAACACGTGTCCAAAGATTTTACTCAAAAATGCTTTTTACACCGCAAAACGACGATTTCTGATGAAAAAACTATTTTTCACATTTTGTCTCCGAATTGCTTCAAAATGTGTTTTCTACACGAAAAACGTGTATTTAGAGTGTTTTACAGCATTTTGTTTAAGGTCTCACTGGGTTGAAAAGGGCACCACGGAATCCCTTCAAAAGCTTGTATACACTAAAATACAGTATAATCTGTCATATTCTGCCATAAGTCAGCATATTCCATTCACACATAAGAAAAAACACGTGTCCAAAGATTTTACTCAAAATGCTTTTTACACCGCAAAACGACGATTTCTGATGAAAAAACTAATTTTCAAATTTTGTCTCCGAACTGCTTCAAAATGTGTTTTCTACACGAAAAACGTGTATTTAGAGTGTTTTACAGCATTTTGTTTAAGGTCTCACTGGGTTGAAAAGGGCACCATGGAATCCCTTCAAAAGCTTGTATACACTAAAATACAGTATAATCTGTCATATTCTGCCATAAGTCAGCATATTCCATTCAAACATAAGAAAAAACACGTGTCCAAAGATTTTACTCAAAAATGCTTTTTACACCGCAAAACGACGATTTCTGATGAAAAAACTATTTTTCACATTTTGTCTCCGAATTGCTTCAAAATGTGTTTTCTACACGAAAAACGTGTATTTAGAGTGTTTTACAGCATTTTGTTTAAGGTCTCACTGGGTTGAAAAGGGCACCACGGAATCCCTTCAAAAGCTTGTATACACTAAAATACAGTATAATCTCTCATATTCTGCCATAAGTCAGCATATTCCATTCACACATAAGAAAAAACACGTGTCCAAAGATTTTACTCAAAAATGCTTTTTACACCGCAAAACGACGATTTCTGATGAAAAAACTATTTTTCTCATTTTGTCTCCGAATTGCTTCAAAATGTGTTTTCTACACGAAAAACGTGTATTTAGAGTGTTTTACAGCATTTTGTTTAAGGTCTCACTGGGTTGAAAAGGGCACCACGGAATCCCTTCAAAAGCTTGTATACACTAAAATAAAGTATAATCAGTCATATTCTGCCATAAGTGAGCATATTCCATTCACACATAAGAAAAAACACGTGTCCAAAGATTTTACTCAAAAATGCTTTTTACACCGCAAAACGACGATTTCTGATGAAAAAACTATTTTTCACATTTTGTCTCCGAAATGCTTCAAAATGTGTTTTCTACACGAAAAACGTGTATTTAGAGTGTTTTACAGCATTTTGTTTAAGGTCTCACTGGGTTGAAAAGGGCAACACGGAATCCCTTCAAAAGCTTGTATACACTAAAATACAGTATAATCTGTCATATTCTGCCATAAGTGAGCATATTCCATTCACACATAAGAAAAAACACGTGTCCAAAGATTTTACTCAAAAATGCTTTTTACACCGCAAAACGACGATTTCTGATGAAAAAACTATTTTTCACATTTTGTCTCCGAAATGCTTCAAAATGTGTTTTCTACACGAAAAACGTGTATTTAGAGTGTTTTACAGCATTTTGTTTAAGGTCTCACTGGGTTGAAAAGGGCAACACGGAATCCCTTCAAAAGCTTGTATACACTAAAATACAGTATGATCTGTCATATTCTGCCATAAGTCAGCATATTCCATACACACATAAGAAAAAACACGTGTCCAAAGATTTTACTCAAAAATGCTTTTTACACCGCAAAACGACGATTTCTGATGAAAAAACTATTTTTCACATTTTGTCTCCGAATTGCTTCAAAATGTGTTTTCTACGCGAAAAACGTGTATTTAGAGTGTTTTACAGCATTTTGTTTAAGGTCTCACTGGGTTGAAAAGGGCACCACGGAATCCCTTCAAAAGCTTGTATACACTAAAATACAGTATAATCTGTCATATTCTGCCATAAGTCAGCATATTCCATTCACACATAAGAAAAAACACGTGTCCAAAGATTTTACTCAAAAATGCTTTTTACACCGCAAAACGACGATTTCTGATGAAAAAACTATTTTTCACATTTTGTCTCCGAATTGCTTCAAAATGTGTTTTCTACACGAAAAACGTGTATTTAGAGTGTTTTACAGCATTTTGTTTAAGGTCTCACTGGGTTGAAAAGGGCACCACGGAATCCCTTCAAAAGCTTGTATACACTAAAATACAGTATAATCTGTCATATTCTGCCATAAGTCAGCATATTCCATTCACACATAAGAAAAAACACGTGTCCAAAGATTTTACTCAAAAATGATTTTTACACCGCAAAACGACGATTTCTGATGAAAAAACTATTTTTCACATTTTGTCTCCGAATTGCTTCAAAATGTGTTTTCTACACGAAAAACGTGTATTTAGAGTGTTATACAGCTTTTTGTTTAAGGTCTCACTGGGTTGAAAAGGGCACCATGGAATCCCTTCAAAAGCTTGTATACACTAAAATACAGTATAATCTGTCATATTCTGCCATAAGTCAGCATATTCCATTCACACATAAGAAAAAACACGTGTCCAAAGTTTTTACTCAAAAATGCTTTTTACACCGCAAAACGACGATTTCTGATGAAAAAACTATTTTTCACATTTTGTCTCCGAATTGCTTCAAAATGTGTTTTCTACACGAAAAACGTGTATTTAGAGTGTTTTACAGCATTTTGTTTAAGGTCTCACTGGGTTGAAAAGGGCACCACGGAATCCCTTCAAAAGCTTGTATACACTAAAATACAGTATAATCTCTCATATTTTGCCATAAGTCAGCATATTCCATTCACACATAAGAAAAAACACGTGTCCAAAGATTTTACTCAAAAATGCTATTTACACAGCAAAACGACGATTTCTGATGAAAGAACTATTTTTCACATTTTGTCTCCGAAATGCTTCAAAATGTGTTTTCTACACGAAAAACGTGTATTTGGAGTGTTTTACAGCATTTTGTTTAAGGTCTCACTGGGTTGAAAAGGGCAACACGGAATCCCTTCAAAAGCTTGTATACACTAAAATACAGTATAATCTGTCATATTCTGCCATAAGTCAGCATATTCCATACACACATAATAAAAAACACGTGTCCAAAGATTTTACTCAAAAATGCTTTTTACACCGCAAAACGACGATTTCTGATGAAAAAATTATTTTTCACATTTTGTCTCCGAATTGCTTCAAAATGTGTTTTCTACACGAAAAACGTGTATTTAGAGTGTTTTACAGCATTTTGTTTAAGGTCTCACTGGGTTGAAAAGGGCACCACGGAATCCCTTCAAAAGCTTGTATACACTAAAATACAGTATAATCTGTCATATTCTGCCATAAGTCATCATATTCCATTCACACATAAGAAAAAACACGTGTCCAAAGATTTTACTCAAAAATGCTTTTTACACCGCAAAACGACGATTTCTGATGAAAAAACTATTTTTCACATTTTGTCTCCGAATTGCTTCAAAATGTGTTTTCTACACGAAAAACGTGTATTTAGAGTGTTTTACAGCATTTTGTTTAAGGTCTCACTGGGTTAAAAAGGGCACCACGGAATCCCTTCAAAAGCTTGTATACACTAAAATACAGTATAATCTGTCATATTCTGCCATAAGTCAGCATATTCCATTCACACATAAGAAAAACACACGTGTCCAAAGATTTTACTCAAAAATGCTTTTTACGCCGCAAAACGACGATTTCTGATGAAAAAACTATTTTTCACATTTTGTCTCCGAATTGCTTCAAAATATGGTTTCTACACGAAAAACGTGTATTTAGAGTGTTTTACAGCATTTTGTTTAAGGTCTCACTGGGTTGAAAAGGGCACCATGGAATCCCTTCAAAAGCTTGTATACACTAAAATACAGTATAATCTGTCATGTTCTGCCATAAGTCAGCATATTCCATTCACACATAAGAAAAAACACGTGTCCAAAGATTTTACTCAAAAATGCTTTTTACACCGCAAAACGACGATTTCTGATGAAAAAACTATTTTTCACATTTTGTCTCCGAATTGCTTCAAAATGTGTTTTCTACACGAAAAACGTGTATTTAGAGTGTTTTACAGCATTTTGTTTAAGGTCTCACTGGGTTGAAAAGGGCACCACGGAATCCCTTCAAAAGCTTGTATACACTAAAATACAGTATAATCTGTCATATTCTGCCATAAGTCAGCATATTCCATTCACACATAAGAAAAAACACGTGTCCAAAGATTTTACTCAAAAATGCTTTTTACACCGCAAAACGACGATTTCTGATGAAAAAACTATTTTTCACATTTTGTCTCCGAATTGCTTCAAAATGTGTTTTCTACACGAAAAACGTGTATTTAGAGTGTTTTACAGCATTTTGTTTAAGGTCTCACAGGGTTGAAAAGGGCACCACGGAATCCCTTCAAAAGCTTGTATACACTAAAATACAGTATAATCTGTCATATTCTGCCATAAGTCAGCATATTCCATTCACACATAAGAAAAAACACGTGTCCAAAGATTTTACTCAAAAATGCTTTTTACACCGCAAAACGACGATTTCTGATGAAAAAACTATTTTTCACATTTTGTCTCCGAATTGCTTCAAAATGTGTTTTCTACACGAAAAACGTGTATTTAGAGTGTTTTACAGCATTTTGTTTAAGGTCTCACTGGGTTGAAAAGGGCACCACGGAATCCCTTCAAAAGCTTGTATACACTAAAATACAATATAATCTGTCATATTCTACCATAAGTCAGCATATTCCATACACACATAAGAAAAAACACGTGTCCAAAGATTTTACTCAAAAATGCTTTTTACACCGCAAAACGACGATTTCTGATGAAAAAACTATTTTTCACATTTTGTCTCCGAATTGCTTCAAAATGTGTTTTCTACACGAAAAACGTGTATTTAGAGTGTTTTACAGCATTTTGTTTAAGGTCTCACTGGGTTGAAAAGGGCACCACGGAATCCCTTCAAAAGCTTGTATACACTAAAATACAGTATAATCTGTCATATTCTGCCATAAGTCAGCATATTCCATTCACACATAAGAAAAAACACGTGTCCAAAGATTTTACTCAAAAATTCTTTTTACAACGCAAAACGACGATTTCTGATGAAAAAACTATTTTTCACATTTTGTCTCCGAATTGCTTCAAAATGTGTTTTCTACACGAAAAACGTGTATTTAGAGTGTTTTACAGCATTTTGTTTAAGGTCTCACTGGGTTGAAAAGGGCACCACGGAATCCCTTCAAAAGCTTGTATACACTAAAATACAGTATAATCTGTCATATTCTGCCATAAGTCAGCATATTCCATTCACACATAAGAAAAAACACGTGTCCAAAGATTTTACTCAAAAATGCTTTTTACACCGCAAAACGACGATTTCTGATGAAAAAACTATTTTTCACATTTTGTCTCCGAATTGCTTCAAAATGTGTTTTCTACACGAAAAACGTGTATTTAGAGTGTTTTACAGCATTTTGTTTAAGGTCTCACTGGGTTGAAAAGGGCACCACGGAATCCCTTCAAAAGCTTGTATACACTAAAATACAGTATAATCTGTCATATTCTGCCATAAGTCAGCATATTCCATTCACACATAAGAAAAAACACGTGTCCAAAGATTTTACTCAAAAATGCTTTTTACACCGCAAAACGACGATTTCTGATGAAAAAACTAATTTTCAAATTTTGTCTCCGAACTGCTTCAAAATGTGTTTTCTACACGAAAAACGTGTATTTAGAGTGTTTTACAGCATTTTGTTTAAGGTCTCACTGGGTTGAAAAGGGCACCATGGAATCCCTTCAAAAGCTTGTATACACTAAAATACAGTATAATCTGTCATATTCTGCCATAAGTCAGCATATTCCATTCAAACATAAGAAAAAACACGTGTCCAAAGATTTTACTCAAAAATGCTTTTTACACCGCAAAACGACGATTTCTGATGAAAAAACTATTTTTCACATTTTGTCTCCGAATTGCTTCAAAATGTGTTTTCTACACGAAAAACGTGTATTTAGAGTGTTTTACAGCATTTTGTTTAAGGTCTCACTGGGTTGAAAAGGGCACCACGGAATCCCTTGCTTGTATACACTAAAATACAGTATAATCTGTCATATTCTGCCATAAGTCAGCATATTCCATTCACACATAAGAAAAAACACGTGTCCAAAGATTTTACTCAAAATTCTTTTTACAACGCAAAACGACGATTTCTGATGAAAAAACTATTTTTCACATTTTGTCTCCGAATTGCTTCAAAATGTGTTTTCTACACGAAAAACGTGTATTTAGAGTGTTTTACAGCATTTTGTTTAAGGTCTCACTGGGTTGAAAAGGGCACCACGGAATCCCTTCAAAAGCTTGTATACACTAAAATACAATATAATCTGTCATATTCTACCATAAGTCAGCATATTCCATACACACATAAGAAAAAACACGTGTCCAAAGATTTTACTCAAAAATGCTTTTTACACCGCAAAACGACGATTTCTGATGAAAAAACTATTTTTCACATTTTGTCTCCGAATTGCTTCAAAATGTGTTTTCTACACGAAAAACGTGTATTTAGAGTGTTTTACAGCATTTTGTTTAAGGTCTCACTGGGTTGAAAAGGGCACCACGGAATCCCTTCAAAAGCTTGTATACACTAAAATACAGTATAATCTGTCATATTCTGCCATAAGTCAGCATATTCCATTCACACATAAGAAAAAACACGTGTCCAAAGATTTTACTCAAAAATTCTTTTTACAACGCAAAACGACGATTTCTGATGAAAAAACTATTTTTCACATTTTGTCTCCGAATTGCTTCAAAATGTGTTTTCTACACGAAAAACGTGTATTTAGAGTGTTTTACAGCATTTTGTTTAAGGTCTCACTGGGTTGAAAAGGGCACCACGGAATCCCTTCAAAAGCTTGTATACACTAAAATACAGTATAATCTGTCATATTCTGCCATAAGTCAGCATATTCCATTCAAACATAATAAAAAACACGTGTCCAAAGATTTTACTCAAAAATGCTTTTTACACCGCAAAACGACGATTTCTGATGAAAAAACTATTTTTCACATTTTGTCTCCGAATTGCTTCAAAATGTGTTTTCTACACGAAAAACGTGTATTTAGAGTGTTTTACAGCATTTTGTTTAAGGTCTCACTGGGTTGAAAAGGGCACCACGGAATCCCTTCAAAAGCTTGTATACACTAAAATACAGTATAATCTGTCATATTCTGCCATAAGTCAGCATATTCCATTCACACATAAGAAAAAACACGTGTCCAAAGATTTTACTCAAAAATTCTTTTTACAACGCAAAACGACGATTTCTGATGAAAAAACTATTTTTCACATTTGTCTCCGAAATGCTTCAAAATGTGTTTTCTACACGAAAAACGTGTATTTAGAGTGTTTTACAGCATTTTGTTTAAGGTCTCACTGGGTTGAAAAGGGCAACACGGAATCCCTTCAAAAGCTTGTATACACTAAAATACCGTATAATCTGTCATATTCTGCCATAAGTCAGCATATTCCATACACACATAAGAAAAAACACGTGTCCAAAGATTTTACTCCAAAATGCTTTTTACACCGCAAAACGACGATTTCTGATGAAAAAACTATTTTTCACATTTTGTCTCCGAATTGCTTCAAAATGTGTTTTCTACACGAAAAACGTGTATTTAGAGTGTTTTACAGCATTTTGTTTAAGGTCTCACTGGGTTGAAAAGGGCACCACGGAATCCCTTCAAAAGCTTGTATACACTAAAATACAGTATAATCTGTCATATTCTGCCATAAGTCATCATATTCCATTCACACATAAGAAAAAACACGTGTCCAAAGATTTTACTCAAAAATGCTTTTTACACCGCAAAACGACGATTTCTGATGAAAAAACTATTTTTCACATTTTGTCTCCGAATTGCTTCAAAATGTGTTTTCTACACGAAAAACGTGTATTTAGAGTGTTTTACAGCATTTTGTTTAAGGTCTCACTGGGTTGAAAAGGGCACCACGGAATCCCTTCAAAAGCTTGTATACACTAAAATACAGTATAATCTGTCATATTCTGCCATAAGTCATCATATTCCATTCACACATAAGAAAAAACACGTGTCCAAAGATTTTACTCAAAAATGCTTTTTACACCGCAAAACGACGATTTCTGATGAAAAAACTATTTTTCACATTTTGTCTCCGAATTGCTTCAAAATGTGTTTTCTACACGAAAAACGTGTATTTAGAGTGTTTTACAGCATTTTGTTTAAAGTCTCACTGGGTTGAAAAGGGCACCACGGAATCCCTTCAAAAGCTTGTATACACTAAAATACAGTATAATCTGTCATATTCTGCCATAAGTCAGCATATTCCATTCACACATAAGAAAAAACACGTGTCCAAAGATTTTACTCAAAAATGCTTTTTACACCGCAAAACGACGATTTCTGATGAAAAAACTATTTTTCACATTTTGTCTCCGAATTGCTTCAAAATGTGTTTTCTACGCGAAAAACGTGTATTTAGAGTGTTTTACAGCATTTTGTTTAAGGTCTCACTGGGTTGAAAAGGGCACCACGGAATCCCTTCAAAAGCTTGTATACACTAAAATACAGTATAATCTGTCATATTCTGCCATAAGTCAGCATATTCCATTCACACATAAGAAAAAACACGTGTCCAAAGATTTTACTCAAAAATGATTTTTACACCGCAAAACGACGATTTCTGATGAAAAAACTATTTTTCACATTTTGTCTCCGAATTGCTTCAAAATGTGTTTTCTACACGAAAAACGTGTATTTAGAGTGTTATACAGCTTTTTGTTTAAGGTCTCACTGGGTTGAAAAGGGCACCATGGAATCCCTTCAAAAGCTTGTATACACTAAAATACAGTATAATCTGTCATATTCTGCCATAAGTCAGCATATTCCATTCACACATAAGAAAAAACACGTGTCCAAAGTTTTTACTCAAAAATGCTTTTTACACCGCAAAACGACGATTTCTGATGAAAAAACTATTTTTCACATTTTGTCTCCGAATTGCTTCAAAATGTGTTTTCTACACGAAAAACGTGTATTTAGAGTGTTTTACAGCATTTTGTTTAAGGTCTCACTGGGTTGAAAAGGGCACCACGGAATCCCTTCAAAAGCTTGTATACACTAAAATACAGTATAATCTCTCATATTTTGCCATAAGTCAGCATATTCCATTCACACATAAGAAAAAACACGTGTCCAAAGATTTTACTCAAAAATGCTTTTTACACAGCAAAACGACGATTTCTGATGAAAAAACTATTTTTCACATTTTGTCTCCGAAATGCTTCAAAATGTGTTTTCTACACGAAAAACGTGTATTTGGAGTGTTTTACAGCATTTTGTTTAAGGTCTCACTGGGTTGAAAAGGGCAACACGGAATCCCTTCAAAAGCTTGTATACACTAAAATACAGTATAATCTGTCATATTCTGCCATAAGTCAGCATATTCCATACACACATAATAAAAAACACGTGTCCAAAGATTTTACTCAAAAATGCTTTTTACACCGCAAAACGACGATTTCTGATGAAAAAATTATTTTTCACATTTTGTCTCCGAATTGCTTCAAAATGTGTTTTCTACACGAAAAACGTGTATTTAGAGTGTTTTACAGCATTTTGTTTAAGGTCTCACTGGGTTGAAAAGGGCACCACGGAATCCCTTCAAAAGCTTGTATACACTAAAATACAGTATAATCTGTCATATTCTGCCATAAGTCATCATATTCCATTCACACATAAGAAAAAACACGTGTCCAAAGATTTTACTCAAAAATGCTTTTTACACCGCAAAACGACGATTTCTGATGAAAAAACTATTTTTCACATTTTGTCTCCGAATTGCTTCAAAATGTGTTTTCTACACGAAAAACGTTTATTTAGAGTGTTTTACAGCATTTTGTTTAAGGTCTCACTGGGTTGAAAAGGGCACCACGGAATCCCTTCAAAAGCTTGTATACACTAAAATACAGTATAATCTGTCCTTTTCTGCCATAAGTCAGCATATTCCATTCACACATAAGAAAAAACACGTGTCCAAAGATTTTACTCAAAAATGCTTTTTACACCGCAAAACGACGATTTCTGATGAAAAAACTATTTTTCACATTTTGTCTCCGAATTGCTTCAAAATGTGTTTTCTACGCGAAAAACGTGTATTTAGAGTGTTTTACAGCATTTTGTTTAAGGTCTCACTGGGTTGAAAAGGGCACCACGGAATCCCTTCAAAAGCTTGTATACACTAAAATACAGTATAATCTGTCATATTCTGCCATAAGTCAGCATATTCCATTCACACATAAGAAAAAACACGTGTCCAAAGATTTTACTCAAAAATGCTTTTTACACCGCAAAACGACGATTTCTGATGAAAAAACTATTTTTCACATTTTGTCTCCGAATTGCTTCAAAATGTGTTTTCTACACGAAAAACGTGTATTTAGAGTGTTTTACAGCATTTTGTTTAAGGTCTCACTGGGTTGAAAAGGGCACCACGGAATCCCTTCAAAAGCTTGTATACACTAAAATACAGTATAATCTGTCATATTCTGCCATAAGTCAGCATATTCCATTCACACATAAGAAAAAACACGTGTCCAAAGATTTTACTCAAAAATGCTTTTTACACCGCAAAACGACGATTTCTGATGAAAAAACTAATTTTCAAATTTTGTCTCCGAACTGCTTCAAAATGTGTTTTCTACACGAAAAACGTGTATTTAGAGTGTTTTACAGCATTTTGTTTAAGGTCTCACTGGGTTGAAAAGGGCACCATGGAATCCCTTCAAAAGCTTGTATACACTAAAATACAGTATAATCTGTCATATTCTGCCATAAGTCAGCATATTCCATTCAAACATAAGAAAAAACACGTGTCCAAAGATTTTACTCAAAAATGCTTTTTACACCGCAAAACGACGATTTCTGATGAAAAAACTATTTTTCACATTTTGTCTCCGAATTGCTTCAAAATGTGTTTTCTACACGAAAAACGTGTATTTAGAGTGTTTTACAGCATTTTGTTTAAGGTCTCACTGGGTTGAAAAGGGCACCACGGAATCCCTTCAAAAGCTTGTATACACTAAAATACAGTATAATCTCTCATATTCTGCCATAAGTCAGCATATTCCATTCACACATAAGAAAAAACACGTGTCCAAAGATTTTACTCAAAAATGCTTTTTACACCGCAAAACGACGATTTCTGATGAAAAAACTATTTTTCTCATTTTGTCTCCGAATTGCTTCAAAATGTGTTTTCTACACGAAAAACTTGTATTTAGAGTGTTTTACAGCATTTTGTTTAAGGTCTCACTGGGTTGAAAAGGGCACCACGGAATCCCTTCAAAAGCTTGTATACACTAAAATAAAGTATAATCAGTCATATTCTGCCATAAGTGAGCATATTCCATTCACACATAAGAAAAAACACGTGTCCAAAGATTTTACTCAAAAATGCTTTTTACACCGCAAAACGACGATTTCTGATGAAAAAACTATTTTTCACATTTTGTCTCCGAAATGCTTCAAAATGTGTTTTCTACACGAAAAACGTGTATTTAGAGTGTTTTACAGCATTTTGTTTAAGGTCTCACTGGGTTGAAAAGGGCAACACGGAATCCCTTCAAAAGCTTGTATACACTAAAATACCGTATAATCTGTCATATTCTGCCATAAGTCAGCATATTCCATACACACATAAGAAAAAACACGTGTCCAAAGATTTTACTCAAAAATGCTTTTTACACCGCAAAACGACGATTTCTGATGAAAAAACTATTTTTCACATTTTGTCTCCGAATTGCTTCAAAATGTGTTTTCTACACGAAAAACGTGTATTTAGAGTGTTTTACAGCATTTTGTTTAAGGTCTCACTGGGTTGAAAAGGGCACCACGGAATCCCTTCAAAAGCTTGTATACACTAAAATACAGTATAATCTGTCATATTCTGCCATAAGTCATCATATTCCATTCACACATAAGAAAAAACACGTGTCCAAAGATTTTACTCAAAAATGCTTTTTACACCGCAAAACGACGATTTCTGATGAAAAAACTATTTTTCACATTTTGTCTCCGAATTGCTTCAAAATGTGTTTTCTACACGAAAAACGTGTATTTAGAGTGTTTTACAGCATTTTGTTTAAAGTCTCACTGGGTTGAAAAGGGCACCACGGAATCCCTTCAAAAGCTTGTATACACTAAAATACAGTATAATCTGTCATATTCTGCCATAAGTCAGCATATTCCATTCACACATAAGAAAAAACACGTGTCCAAAGATTTTACTCAAAAATGCTTTTTACACCGCAAAACGACGATTTCTGATGAAAAAACTATTTTTCACATTTTGTCTCCGAATTGCTTCAAAATGTGTTTTCTACGCGAAAAACGTGTATTTAGAGTGTTTTACAGCATTTTGTTTAAGGTCTCACTGGGTTGAAAAGGGCACCACGGAATCCCTTCAAAAGCTTGTATACACAAAAATACAGTATAATCTGTCATATTCTGCCATAAGTCAGCATATTCCATTCACACATAAGAAAAAACACGTGTCCAAAGATTTTACTCAAAAATGATTTTTACACCGCAAAACGACGATTTCTGATGAAAAAACTATTTTTCACATTTTGTCTCCGAATTGCTTCAAAATGTGTTTTCTACACGAAAAACGTGTATTTAGAGTGTTATACAGCTTTTTGTTTAAGGTCTCACTGGGTTGAAAAGGGCACCATGGAATCCCTTCAAAAGCTTGTATACACTAAAATACAGTATAATCTGTCATATTCTGCCATAAGTCAGCATATTCCATACACACATAATAAAAAACACGTGTCCAAAGATTTTACTCAAAAATGCTTTTTACACCGCAAAACGACGATTTCTGATGAAAAAATTATTTTTCACATTTTGTCTCCGAATTGCTTCAAAATGTGTTTTCTACACGAAAAACGTGTATTTAGAGTGTTTTACAGCATTTTGTTTAAGGTCTCACTGGGTTGAAAAGGGCACCACGGAATCCCTTCAAAAGCTTGTATACACTAAAATACAGTATAATCTGTCATATTCTGCCATAAGTCATCATATTCCATTCACACATAAGAAAAAACACGTGTCCAAAGATTTTACTCAAAAATGCTTTTTACACCGCAAAACGACGATTTCTGATGAAAAAACTATTTTTCACATTTTGTCTCCGAATTGCTTCAAAATGTGTTTTCTACACGAAAAACGTTTATTTAGAGTGTTTTACAGCATTTTGTTTAAGGTCTCACTGGGTTGAAAAGGGCACCACGGAATCCCTTCAAAAGCTTGTATACACTAAAATACAGTATAATCTGTCCTTTTCTGCCATAAGTCAGCATATTCCATTCACACATAAGAAAAAACACGTGTCCAAAGATTTTACTCAAAAATGCTTTTTACACCGCAAAACGACGATTTCTGATGAAAAAACTATTTTTCACATTTTGTCTCCGAATTGCTTCAAAATGTGTTTTCTACGCGAAAAACGTGTATTTAGAGTGTTTTACAGCATTTTGTTTAAGGTCTCACTGGGTTGAAAAGGGCACCACGGAATCCCTTCAAAAGCTTGTATACACTAAAATACAGTATAATCTGTCATATTCTGCCATAAGTCAGCATATTCCATTCACACATAAGAAAAAACACGTGTCCAAAGATTTTACTCAAAAATGCTTTTTACACCGCAAAACGACGATTTCTGATGAAAAAACTATTTTTCACATTTTGTCTCCGAATTGCTTCAAAATGTGTTTTCTACACGAAAAACGTGTATTTAGAGTGTTATACAGCATTTTGTTTAAGGTCTCACTGGGTTGAAAAGGGCACCATGGAATCCCTTCAAAAGCTTGTATACACTAAAATACAGTATAATCTGTCATATTCTGCCATAAGTCAGCATATTCCATTCACACATAAGAAAAAACACGTGTCCAAAGATTTTACTCAAAAATGCTTTTTACACAGCAAAACGACGATTTCTGATGAAAAAACTATTTTTCTCATTTTGTCTCCGAATTGCTTCAAAATGTGTTTTCTACACGAAAAACGTGTATTTAGAGTGTTTTACAGCATTTTGTTTAAGGTCTCACTGGGTTGAAAAGGGCACCACGGAATCCCTTCAAAAGCTTGTATACACTAAAATAAAGTATAATCAGTCATATTCTGCCATAAGTCAGCATATTCCATTCACACATAAGAAAAAACACGTGTCCAAAGATTTTACTCAAAAATGCTTTTTACACCGCAAAACGACGATTTCTGATGAAAAAACTATTTTTCACATTTTGTCTCCGAAATGCTTCAAAATGTGTTTTCTACACGAAAAACGTGTATTTAGAGTGTTTTACAGCATTTTGTTTAAGGTCTCACTGGGTTGAAAAGGGCAACACGGAATCCCTTCAAAAGCTTGTATACACTAAAATACAGTATAATCTGTCATATTCTGCCATAAGTCAGCATATTCCACTCACACATAAGAAAAAACACGTGTCCAAAGATTTTACTCAAAAATGCTTTTTACACCGCAAAACGACGATTTCTGATGAAAAAACTATTTTTCACATTTTGTCTCCGAATTGCTTCAAAATGTGTTTTCTACACGAAACACGTGTATTTAGAGTGTTTTACAGCATTTTGTTTAAGGTCTCACTGGGTTGAAAAGGGCACCACGGAATCCCTTCAAAAGCTTGTATACACTAAAATACAGTATAATCTGTCATATTCTGCCATAAGTCATCATATTCCATTCACACATAAGAAAAAACACGTGTCCAAAGATTTTACTCAAAAATGCTTTTTACACCGCAAAACGACGATTTCTGATGAAAAAACTATTTTTCACATTTTGTCTCCGAATTGCTTCAAAATGTGTTTTCTACACGAAAAACGTGTATTTAGAGTGTTTTACAGCATTTTGTTTAAGGTCTCACTGGGTTGAAAAGGGCACCACGGAATCCCTTCAAAAGCTTGTATACACTAAAATACAGTATAATCTGTCATATTCTGCCATAAGTCAGCATATTCCATTCACACATAAGAAAAAACACGTGTCCAAAGATTTTACTCATTTTGTCTCCGAATTGCTTCAAAATGTGTTTTCTACACGAAAAACGTGTATTTAGAGTGTTTTACAGCAATTTGTTTAAGGTCTCACTGGGTTGAAAAGGGCACCACGGAATCCCTTCAAAAGCTTGTATAAACTAAAATACAGTGTAATCTGTCATATTCTGCCATAAGTCAGCATATTCCATTCACACATAAGAAAAAACACGTGTCCAAAGATTTTACTCAAAAATGCTTTTTACACCGCAAAACGACGATTTCTGATGAAAAAACTATTTTTCACATTTTGTCTCCGAATTGCTTCAAAATGTGTTTTCTACACGAAAAACGTGTATTTAGAGTGTTTTACAGCATTTTGTTTAAGGTCTCACTGGGTTGAAAAGGGCACCACGGAATCCCTTCAAAAGCTTGTATACACTAAAATACAGTATAATCTGTCATATTCTGCCATAAGTCAGCATATTCCATTCACACATAAGAAAAAACACGTGTCCAAAGATTTTACTCAAAAATGCTTTTTACACCGCAAAACGACGATTTCTGATGGAAAAACTATTTTTCACATTTTGTCTCCGAATTGCTTCAAAATGTGTTTTCTACACGAAAAACGTGTATTTAGAGTGTTTTACAGCATTTTGTTTAAGGTCTCACTGGGTTGAAAAGGGCACCACGGAATCCCTTCAAAAGCTTGTATACACTAAAATACAGTATAAACTGTCATATTCTGCCATAAGTCAGCATATTCCATTCACACATAAGAAGAAACACGTGTCCAAAGATTTTACTCAAAAATGCTTTTTACACCGCAAAACGACGATTTCTGATGAAAAAACTATTTTTCACATTTTGTCTCCGAATTGCTTCAAAATGTGTTTTCTACACGAAAAACGTGTATTTAGAGTGTTTTACAGCATTTTGTTTAAGGTCTCACTGGGTTGAAAAGGGCAACACGGAATCCCTTCAAAAGCTTGTATACACTAAAATACAGTATAATCTGTCATATTCTGCCATAAGTCAGCATATTCCATTCACACATAAGAAAAAACACGTGTCCAAAGATTTTACTCAAAAATGCTTTTTACACCGCAAAACGACGATTTCTGATGAAAAAACTATTTTTCACATTTTGTCTCCGAATTGCTTCAAAATGTGTTTTCTACACGAAAAACGTGTATTTAGAGTGTTTTACAGCATTTTGTTTAAGGTCTCACTGGGTTGAAAAGGGCACCACGGAATCACTTCAAAAGCTTGTATACACTAAAATACAGTATAATCTGTCATATTCTGCCATAAGTCAGCATATTCCATTCACACATAAGAAAAAACACGTGTCCAAAGATTTTACTCAAAAATGCTTTTTACACCGCAAAACGACGATTTCTGATGAAAAAACTATTTTTCACATTTTGTCTCCGAATTGCTTAAAAATGTGTTTTCTACACGAAAAACGTGTATTTAGAGTGTTTTACAGTATTTTGTTTAAGGTCTCACTGGGTTGAAAAGGGCACCACGGAATCCCTTCAAAAGCTTGTATACACTAAAATACAGTATAATCTGTCATATTCTGCCATAAGTCAGCAGATTCCATTCACACATAAGGAAAAACACGTGTCCAAAGATTTTACTCAAAAATGCTTTTTACACCGCAAAACGACGATTTCTGATGAAAAAACTATTTTTCACATTTTGTCTCCGAATTGCTTCAAAATGTGTTTTCTACACGAAAAACGTGTATTTAGAGTGTTTTACAGCATTTTGTTTAAGGTATCACTGGGTTGAAAAGGGCACCACGGAATCCCTTCAAAAGCTTGTATACACTAAAATACAGTATAATCTGTCATATTCTGCCATAAGTCAACATATTTCATTCTTACATAAGAAAAAACACGTGTCCAAAGATTTTACTCAAAAATGGTTTTTACACCGCGAAACGACGATTTCTGATGAAAAAACTATTTGTCACATTTTGTCTCCGAATTGCTTCAAAATGTGTTTTCTACACGAAAAACGTGTATTTAGAGTGTTTTACAGCATTTTGTTTAAGGTCTCACTGGGTTGAAAAGGGCACCACGGAATCCCTTCAAAAGCTTGTATACACTAAAATACAGTATAATCTGTCATATTCTGCCATAAGTCAGCATATTCCATTCACACATAAGAAAAAACACGTGTCCAAAGATTTTACTCAAAAATGCTTTTTACACCGCAAAACGACGATTTCTGATGAAAAAACTATTTTTCACATTTTGTCTCCGAATTGCTTCAAAACGTGTTTTCTACACGAAAAACGTGTATTTAGAGTGTTTTACAGCATTTTGTTTAAGGTCTCACTGGGTTGAAAAGGGCACCACGGAATCCCTTCAAAACCTTGTATACACTAAAATACAGTATAATCTGTCATATTCTGCCATAAGTCAGCATATTCCATTCACACATAAGAAAAAACACGTGTCCAAAGATTTTACTCAAAAATGCTTTTTACGCCGCAAAACGACGATTTCTGATGAAAAAACTATTTTTCACATTTTGTCTCCGAATTGCTTCAAAATGTTTTTTCTACACGAAAAACGTGTATTTAGAGTGTTTTACAGCATTTTGTTTAAGGTCTCACTGGGTTGAAAAGGGCACCACGGAATCCCTTCAAAAGCTTGTATACACTAAAATACAGTATAATCTGTCATATTCTGCCATAAGTCAGCATATTCCATTCACACATAAGAAAAAACACGTGTCCAAAGATTTTACTCAAAAATGCTTTTTACACCGCAAAACGACGATTTCTGATGAAAAAACTATTTTTCACATTTTGTCTCCGAATTGCTTCAAAATGTGTTTTCTACAAGAAAAACGTGTATTTAGAGTGTTTTACAGCATTTTGTTTAAGATCTCACTGGGTTGAAAAGGGCACCACGGAATCCCTTCAAAAGCTTGTATACACTAAAATACAGTATAATCTGTCATGTTCTGCCATAAGTCAGCATATTCCATTCACACATAAGAAAAAACACGTGTCCAAAGATTTTACTCAAAAATGCTTTTTACACCGCAAAACGACGATTTCTGATGAAAAAACTATTTTTCACATTTTGTCTCCGAATTGCTTCAAAATGTGTTTTCTACACGAAAAACGTGTATTTAGAGTGTTTTACAGCATTTTGTTTAAGGTCTCACTGGGTTGAAAAGGGCACCACGGAATCCCTTCAAAAGCTTGTATACACTAAAATACAGTATAATCTGTCATATTCTGCCATAAGTCAGCATATTCCATTCACACATAAGAAAAAACACGTGTCCAAAGATTTTACTCAAAAATGCTTTTTACACCGCAAAACGACGATTTCTGATGAAAAAACTATTTTTCACATTTTGTCTCCGAATTGCTTCAAAATGTGTTTTCTACACGAAAAACGTGTATTTAGAGTGTTTTACAGCATTTTGTTTAAGGTCTCACTGGGTTGAAAAGGGCACCACGGAATCCCTTCAAAAGCTTGTATACACTAAAAACAGTATAATCTGTCATATTCTGCCATAAGTCAGCATATTCCATTCACACATAAGAAAAAACACGTGTCCAAAGATTTTACTCAAAAATGCTTTTTACACAGCAAAACGACGATTTCTGATGAAAAAACTATTTTTCACATTTTGTCTCCGAATTGCTTCAAAATGTGTTTTCTACACGAAAAACGTGTATTTAGAGTGTTTTACAGCATTTTGTTTAAGGTCTCACTGGGTTGAAAAGGGCACCACGGAATCCCTTCAAAAGCTTGTATACACTAAAATACAGTATAATCTGTCATATTCTGCCATAAATCAGCATATTCCATTCACACATAAGAAAAAACACGTGTCCAAAGATTTTACTCAAAAATGCTTTTTACACCGCAAAACGACGATTTCTGATGAAAAAACTATTTTTCACATTTTGTCTCCGAATTGCTTCAAAATGTGTTTTCTACACGAAAAACGTGTATTTAGAGTGTTTTACAGCATTTTGTTTAAGGTATCACTGGGTTGAAAAGGGCACCACGGAATCCCTTCAAAAGCTTGTATACACTAAAATACAGTATAATCTGTCATATTCTGCCATAAGTCAGCATATTTCATTCTTACATAAGAAAAAACACGTGTCCAAAGATTTTACTCAAAAATGGTTTTTACACCGCGAAACGACGATTTCTGATGAAAAAACTATTTGTCACATTTTGTCTCCGAATTGCATCAAAATGTGTTTTCTACACGAAAAACGTGTATTTAGAGTGTTTTACAGCATTTTGTTTAAGGTCTCACTGGGTTGAAAAGGGCACCACGGAATCCCTTCAAAAGCTTGTATACACTAAAATACAGTATAATCTGTCATATTCTGCCATAAGTCAGCATATTCCATTCACACATAAGAAAAAACACGTGTCCAAAGATTTTACTCAAAAATGCTTTTTACACCGCAAAACGACGATTTCTGATGAAAAAACTATTTTTCACATTTTGTCTCCGAATTGCTTCAAAACGTGTTTTCTACACGAAAAACGTGTATTTAGAGTGTTTTACAGCATTTTGTTTAAGGTCTCACTGGGTTGAAAAGGGCACCACGGAATCCCTTCAAAAGCTTGTATACACTAAAATACAGTATAATCTGTCATATTCTGCCATAAGTCAGCATATTCCATTCACACATAAGAAAAAACACGTGTACAAAGATTTTACTCAAAAATGCTTTTTAAACCGCAAAACGCCGATTTCTGATGAAAAAACTATTTTTCACATTTTGTCTCCGAATTGCTTCAAAATGTGTTTTCTACACGAAAAACGTGTATTTAGAGTGTTTTACAGCATTTTGTTTAAGGTCTCACTGGGTTGAAAAGGGCACCACGGAATCCCTTCAAAAGCTTGTATACACTAAAATACAGTATAATCTGTCATATTCTGCCATAAGTCAGCATATTTCATTCTTACATAAGAAAAAACACGTGTCCAAAGATTTTACTCAAAAATGGTTTTTACACCGCGAAACGACGATTTCTGATGAAAATAGTTATTTGTATAATAAGTGCTGAAAGTGGTCCTTTGTCGAACCAAAACGAAGTTGCAGCCTGAGCGAAGCGAAGGTTGCAATCGTTTGTGTTCGACAAAGGACTTTCAGCACGTGTTATACACACTATTTTTTCTACTCATACTTTTGAAAAAGAATATAATTTTTATTTAGAAAATAATTCATTTAAATTTGACATTTCTTAAGTTTGTTTTGTTTCATAGCTTACGTTATTAAGAGTAGGTTACGGTTTATTTTAAAAAATTAGTTCGTTGTCATAGTAGTGAGAAATATTTGAGAAAATTAATATAAATAAATGTTTAAATGTCAGTCACTAGTCTTATCGTCTTGTAATTTTTAAAACATTTATATTAAAAGTAGTATAGTCGAGACCGAGAGCATAATGAATGAGACTATTGAAGAGAGGGTGTTTTCGAGTACCTTTCCTAATACCAGTATAGAAGAAATGGCAAATAAGGTAACGTTGGATTTGTTACCGGAAAAATCAAGAAAGAGATATTTAATAGCCTATACAAAATTTGATAACTGGTACAAAGAAGAAAAGGTTTCAATTATTACTGAGAATGTTTTATTAGTATATTTTTCTAAAAAATCTGAAGTAATGAAATCATCGACTTTATGGAGTGAATATTCAATGTTAAAATCAACTATTATTGTGAAGAATAATATAGATATTTCGAAAATGCCGAAACTAATAGCATTTTTAAAAAGAAAGGCAGATGGATATAAACCAAAAAAATCAAAATTTTTTGACAGATATGAAATTAACAAGTTTTTAGAGCTCCAGATGATATATATCTGTTAATGAAGGTATTTAATTGTTTGCTTTTTTTTTGGCTAAATAATTTAAATTATTTTACATTTTATTAGGTAGTTTTAATAATCGAAGTAGCAGGCGGATGTCGTCGAGAGAAAATTAAAAATATGAATATGAACGACATTGAGGACAAGGACTCTATTTTGATTATCAAAATACCTGATTCTAAAACAAAAATTAGAACATTCATAGTTACATCTGGGCCTGGCGGGCTATACCTTCAGTTGTACAGAAAATATGTTGCACTTAGACTTACGAATACCAATTTGAGTAGATTTTTTTATATTATAACAAAGGAAAACGCACAAATCAACCGATTGGCATAAATATGATTGAAAAAATTCCAGAAAAAATTGCAATTTTTTTGAAACTGTCAAATCCGCCTCTATATACTGGCCACAGTTTCCGGCGAACTTCGGCAACATTATTAGTAGATTCTGGTGCTGATATCACCACTTTGAAAAGGCACGGAGGTTGGAAGTCGACATGTGTAGCCGAGAATTATATAGAGAATTCCATTCAAAATAAACTTAACACTGCAAATAAAATACTTGGAGAATGTAGTACTTCTGAGAATAAAGATGGAAACCAACTTCAAGTTTCTGAAGAAAACAATAGCACCAAAAATGTTGAATTAGTATTGTCTAATGAAAATATATTCAAGCAAACTGTGCCACTTTCCATTAATGTTGTAAATTCTAATAATTGTAATATTACTGTAAATTATCATTGTTTTTTCTAAGCATATTAAAGTAAATAAGTAATAATTATTGTCTTTTGATTTATACCTAACAGTGAAAGTATGTGACAAAATTTTGCCGCACACTTATGGCATTTTGCAGCACACTTTGCTACAAACGCCTACTTTCAACATTGAAAAATATTTTGAAAGCATTTGTTTCAGAGTAGGAGTAGAAAAAACTATTTGTCACATTTTGTCTCCGAATTGCTTCAAAATGTGTTTTCTACACGAAAAACGTGTATTTAGAGTGTTTTACAGCATTTTGTTTAAGGTCTCACTGGGTTGAAAAGGGCACCACGGAATCCCTTCAAAAGCTTGTATACACTAAAATACAGTATAATCTGTCATATTCTGCCATAAGTCAGCATATTCCATTCACACATAAGAAAAAACACGTGTCCAAAGATTTTACTCAAAAATGCTTTTTACACCGCAAAACGACGATTTCTGATGAAAAAACTATTTTTCACATTTTGTCTCCGAATTGCTTCAAAATGTGTTTTCTACACGAAAAACGTGTATTTAGAGTGTTTTACAGCATTTTGTTTAAGGTCTCACTGGGTTGAAAAGGGCACCACGGAATCCCTTCAAAAGCTTGTATACACTAAAATACAGTATAATCTGTCATATTCTGCCATAAGTCAGCATATTCCATTCACACATAAGAAAAAACACGTGTCCAAAGATTTTACTCAAAAATGCTTTTTACACCGCTAAACGACGATTTCTGATGAAAAAACTATTTTTCACATTTTGTCTCCGAATTGCTTCAAAATGTTTTTTCTACACGAAAAACGTGTATTTCGAGTGTTTTACAGCATTTTGTTTAAGGTCTCACTGGGTTGAAAAGGGCACCACGGAATCCCTTCAAAAGCTTGTATACACTAAAATACAGTATAATCTGTCATATTCTGCCATAAGTCAGCATATTCCATTCACACATAAGAAAAAACACGTGTACAAAGATTTTACTCAAAAATGCTTTTTAAACCGCAAAACGCCGATTCTGATGAAAAAACTATTTTTCACATTTTGTCTCCGCATTGCTTCAAAATGTGTTTTCTACACGAAAAACGTGTATTTAGAGTGTTTTACAGCATTTTGTTTAAGGTCTCACTGGGTTGAAAAGGGCACCACGGAATCCCTTCAAAAGCTTGTATACACTAAAATACAGTATAATCTGTCATATTCTGCCATAAGTCAGCATATTCCATTCACACATAAGAAAAAACACGTGTCCAAAGATTTTACTCAAAAATGCTTTTTACACCGCAAAACGACGATTTCTGATGAAAAAACTATTTTTCACATTTTGTCTCCGAATTGCTTCAAAATGTGTTTTCTACAAGAAAAACGTGTATTTAGAGTGTTTTACAGCATTTTGTTTAAGATCTCACTGGGTTGAAAAGGGCACCACGGAATCCCTTCAAAAGCTTGTATACACTAAAATACAGTATAATCTGTCATGTTCTGCCATAAGTCAGCATATTCCATTCACACATAAGAAAAAACACGTGTCCAAAGATTTTACTCAAAAATGCTTTTTACACCGCAAAACGACGATTTCTGATGAAAAAACTATTTTTCACATTTTGTCTCCGAATTGCTTCAAAATGTGTTTTCTACACGAAAAACGTGTATTTAGAGTGTTTTACAGCATTTTGTTTAAGGTCTCACTGGGTTGAAAAGGGCACCACGGAATCCCTTCAAAAGCTTGTATACACTAAAATACAGTATAATCTGTCATATTCTGCCATAAGTCAGCATATTCCATTCACACATAAGAAAAAACACGTGTCCAAAGATTTTACTCAAAAATGCTTTTTACACCGCAAAACGACGATTTCTGATGAAAAAACTATTTTTCACATTTTGTCTCCGAATTGCTTCAAAATGTGTTTTCTACACGAAAAACGTGTATTTAGAGTGTTTTACAGCATTTTGTTTAAGGTCTCACTGGGTTGAAAAGGGCACCACGGAATCCCTTCAAAAGCTTGTATACACTAAAAACAGTATAATCTGTCATATTCTGCCATAAGTCAGCATATTCCATTCACACATAAGAAAAAACACGTGTCCAAAGATTTTACTCAAAAATGCTTTTTACACAGCAAAACAACGATTTCTGATGAAAAAACTATTTTACACATTTTGTCTCCGAATTGCTTCAAAATGTGTTTTCTACACGAAAAACGTGTATTTAGAGTGTTTTACAGCATTTTGTTTAAGGTCTCACTGGGTTGAAAAGGGCACCACGGAATCCCTTCAAAAGCTTGTATACACTAAAATACAGTATAATCTGTCATATTCTGCCATAAGTCAGCATATTCCATTCACACATAAGAAAAAACACGTGTACAAAGATTTTACTCAAAAATGCTTTTTAAAACCGCAAAACGCCGATTTCTGATGAAAAAACTATTTTTCACATTTTGTCTCCGAATTGCTTCAAAATGTGTTTTCTACGCGAAAAACGTGTATTTAGAGTGTTTTACAGCATTTTGTTTAAGGTCTCACTGGGTTGAAAAGGGCACCACGGAATCCCTTCAAAAGCTTGTATACACTAAAATACAGTATAATCTGTCATATTCTGCCATAAGTCAGCATATTTCATTCTTACATAAGAAAAAACACGTGTCCAAAGATTTTACTCAAAAATGGTTTTTACACCGCGAAACGACGATTTCTGATGAAAAAACTATTTGTCACATTTTGTCTCCGAATTGCTTCAAAATGTGTTTTCTACACGAAAAACGTGTATTTAGAGTGTTTTACAGCATTTTGTTTAAGGTCTCACTGGGTTGAAAAGGGCACCACGGAATCCCTTCAAAAGCTTGTATACACTAAAATACAGTATAATCTGTCATATTCTGCCATAAGTCAGCATATTCCATTCACACATAAGAAAAAACACGTGTCCAAAGATTTTACTCAAAAATGCTTTTTACACCGCAAAACGACGATTTCTGATGAAAAAACTATTTTTCACATTTTGTCTCCGAATTGCTTCAAAATGTGTTTTCTACACGAAAAACGTGTATTTAGAGTGTTTTACAGCATTTTGTTTAAGGTCTCACTGGGTTGAAAAGGGCACCACGGAATCCCTTCAAAAGCTTGTATACACTAAAATACAGTATAATCTGTCATATTCTGCCATAAGTCAGCATATTCCATTCACACATAAGAAAAAACACGTGTCCAAAGATTTTATTCAAAAATGCTTTTTACACCGCAAAACGACGATTTCTGATGAAAAAACTATTTTTCACATTTTGTCTCCGAATTGCTTCAAAATGCTTTTTCTACACGAAAAACGTGTATTTCGAGTGTTTTACAGCATTTTGTTTAAGGTCTCACTGGGTTGAAAAGGGCACCACGGAATCCCTTCAAAAGCTTGTATACACTAAAATACAGTATAATCTGTCATATTCTGCCATAAGTCAGCATATTCCATTCACACATAAGAAAAAACACGTGTACAAAGATTTTACTCAAAAATGCTTTTTAAACCGCAAAACGCCGATTTCTGATGAAAAAACTATTTTTTCACATTTTGTCTCCGAATTGCTTCAAAATGTGTTTTCTACACGAAAAACGTGTATTTAGAGTGTTTTACAGCATTTTGTTTAAGGTCTCACTGGGTTGAAAAGGGCACCACGGAATCCCTTCAAAAGCTTGTATACAGTAAAATACAGTATAATCTGTCATATTCTGCCATAAGTCAGCATATTCCATTCACACATAAGAAAAAACACGTGTCCAAAAGATTTTACTCAAAAATGCTTTTTACACCGCAAAACGACGATTTCTGATGAAAAAACTATTTTTCACATTTTGTCTCCGAATTGCTTCAAAATGTGTTTTCTACAAGAAAAACGTGTATTTAGAGTGTTTTACAGCATTTTGTTTAAGATCTCACTGGGTTGAAAAGGGCACCACGGAATCCCTTCAAAAGCTTGTATACACTAAAATACAGTATAATCTGTCATGTTCTGCCATAAGTCAGCATATTCCATTCACACATAAGAAAAAACACGTGTCCAAAGATTTTACTCAAAAATGCTTTTTACACCGCAAAACGACGATTTCTGATGAAAAAACTATTTTTCACATTTTGTCTCCGAATTGCTTCAAAATGTGTTTTCTACACGAAAAACGTGTATTTAGAGTGTTTTACAGCATTTTGTTTAAGGTCTCACTGGGTTGAAAAGGGCACCACGGAATCCCTTCAAAAGCTTGTATACACTAAAATACAGTATAATCTGTCATATTCTGCCATAAGTCAGCATATTCCATTCACTCATAAGAAAAAACACGTGTCCAAAGATTTTACTCAAAAATGCTTTTTACACCGCAAAACGACGATTTCTGATGAAAAAAACTATTTTTCACATTTTGTCTCCGAATTGCTTCAAAATGTTTTTTCTACACGAAAAACGTGTATTTCGAGTGTTTTACAGCATTTTGTTTAAGGTCTCACTGGGTT